>BMAC01000500.1:548625-559517 GCA_014905375.1 Phtheirospermum japonicum
ATATATATATTCATAATTTAATATTTTCCTTCGATTAATATTTTAGCTAATTCAATATTTTCTTTTATTCTAAGAAGTCATATATAATTAGAAAAAGAATCTAAATACTTATCTTAATTACAAAAAAATTACTTATAAGATAATGTTAATTAAAAAAAACTTAATTATTTATTAATAATATAAATACATTGTATTTAGAATAAAATTTAAAATATATAATTAAATGACGAGTTACTTCAATAATTTAAGTATGCAACTAAATATTATTAAAGAATTCAATTTAAATATAAAAATATAAATTTATATAATAATAATTAATAAATATTAATTAGACACCAGTATGGGTTGAGAATACAACATCTTTTCAATTTCTCTAAGTATGTAACTAAGAATTATAGAATTTAATTTAGTTATTAAAGTATTTAATAATGATTAATTAAAATTAGATACGGGTTGAGCATGTAATAAGTTTTGAATTTATTTACGTATGTAACTATGAAATTATTAACGAACTTATTCTAAATACTAAAATATAAATTATTTAAAAATAAAAAATAATAGTTCTAAAACTTATTAAACATGTTTTTTATTATTAAACATGCTATGGTTATATAAAAAAAAACATAACATAATTAAATTGAAGGTTTTTCTTATTTAATAATAAAGTCTCCCACTTTAAAATAATCTATTTAAATTATTAATCACATATTTAATTCATATCAAAGTTTACCATACATATCATATATTATTTTAAGAAAATATATAATTAGATATGGCTATAAATGTTAGATTTTATTACTATATTTAGTTTATATATTATAATAAGGTTAAAACAGTAATTAAATATTACTTACCATATAAAATATTTGTTGCTCCGGAACGAATTGCTCCATATAGCATCACTCTTATTTGATATGGCTTTTATATTTTCAAAATCAAGCATAAAAATAATGGTTGTTCCGATGAATCAGGCAATTTACTTAAATTGACTACATTTTAAAGTTGTCAAATATCTCATCCATAGCACACATTTGCCACACCTTGATTGACCTATTTAACATAACAATCAAGTTGACAATAGGTCCAGAATATATACTATGAAATTATAAGTGTTAACTATGTATTCTCTTGTTATTATTTGAGAGTAGGCAATCATATTAACGTTATACGACTATTTAATATTTCCTAAACTCTAATAATAATAAAATAATTAATTGAGTATTAATCATCTTGTAATTTGCGTGATCGATTATAGAACTAAGTTGGCTACCCTGCTTCAAAAAATCTATAGTCCAGATTGATAAATTATGATAGTCCAATACTTATGATATATTAGTATTTGTAATATAATGTATTAAATTTTGTAATATAATTTTTTATTATAATATATTAATCATTAAGTTATGTAATCGTTCCTGACAAGTGTGTGACCGTAAAATATATTATATATATGTCAAATGATTATAAATTACATCCACCACATTTGTTAATAGTGTTAACTATTAGTGGTGATATGTCATGTAGAGAGTATTATGGGGTTACATGTGGCAGTTTGTGATATTTCCTATGTTGAGGTGTCAAATTGTGGTTTATTGGGATCTGTTTTGGGACAAGACTAATTTTTTCATGAGGTATAAATAATTATTTATACCTTTTCACTTATTATTACAAAAACTAGGTTTTGAGAAATTAATACTCGGCTCAATTCCCTGACTCTTCTTTTTTCTTCTCTGCATCTAGCCGTCCACACCATCTAAGTTTTAGCTATGATTATTCAATCTTTTTATCTCCATCTTCAACTATTTTACCCTAATTCAGTTTCTAATCACAGTATATTTATTCAAAATACTTTATTTATATTTGGATGTGTTTATTTCAATATTCAAATCTCAATTCGTGGAATCTGTTTCAAATTTTCTGCCATGTTAAAATCATGAATTGATCTTTTTTATATTACAAACAATCAGTAATTTAGAATCGTATCTTTATGTATATATATTCATGAATTAAGATTTGAAATCCAAACAATTTATCAAAGTTTTTTTTGTTGGACGTTGACTTGCGAGAAATTATGTGGTAATTAATGGTTTAAAACTATACTTTTGCGCGCTGCATATTGTTATATATATTTATTTCTCGTATATATATTCTTGTGGATGGACGAGCACCAATTGTTTATTTTTCATCTATTTTGCATTATCTTGTGCTAAATTGGTGTGACAACGATCGTCGGATGGTTCGCGGATTGATTCGGCGAAGAAGTACCACATTTACCGTCTTAGCGGTAGCTCCTACCGCTACGCAACCGCTAACACCTAGCGATTCCACCAACCGCTAAGAAAATATCTGAGGAAACCGCTAAGGGGCGACAGAGCTCTCCTAAAATGAGTTAACGGTGAGCTTAACGGTAGCCGTGCCATTAGCTCGACCGTTAGGAGACAACGGAGAGGTGTTAACGGCAGGCTAAACGGTCACCTTACCGTTAGCACTACCGTTACGGGCGAACAGAGAGGTGTTAATGGTGAGCTTAACGGTGGCCTAACCGTTAGCTCGAACGGTAGGAGGCTTCAGAGACGGAATAATTGTGACTTAATGGTAGTCCTTACCGTTAGCTCCACCGTTAAGGACGGACAGAGAATATCGGGGACGGGTTAACGGTAGCGGTAGCCCTGACCGCTAAGCTACCGCTAACGGGCCTAGAATCGAGATTTTTAAGGAAACTTAAAAATATCCTTCCTTTCTTCATCAAAATCAAATTGTAGAGATTCCTAGGGTTCTAAGGCATCAAGAAGAGTCCCAATTCCTTCTTCCATCCAAGAGATTCAAGAAATTCAAGATCTAATCCTTCTTTCTCCTTCTTATTCAAGAACAATGTTTGGTTTTCTATTTTTCTTTTATATTTTCATGAACACCATGTGTGAGTAGTTTATTTATTCTGGTCCTTGTGGCGTTGAAACCCATCGATTGATTATGTTCTCATTAATTCCCGTAATATTTATTTCGTTCTTCATATGAGATTATTTGTATTATTATGTTTTATGACATGATTGTTTGATTTCTGATTTAGATTGATCACCTAGATTAAGGATTAGATATTAATTGCTAGAAAGAGAGCTACAATCCGTGTAATTGTTGTGGTTTCTACTTCACTTGTAGCAACTAATGGTCGCGCATCATTAGGAATAACACAACATAAGTGTATTAAACCGATCTTATGAGTTTATTGCTTAGATTAACCTCTTTGCGCAGCATTTAATGCTTTTAGTGGATTAAATTTAGAGAGCTTATTCTAGGTTGCTCATAAATTAGGTTTAATTGAAGAGCTTATTTTGATTAATATTCGGTAAGGGCAAATTCGAGTAGCAGAGCTTATTGCTATTTAGAACTAGTAGTTTCATATGAAAGGTGAATTTTGATATTACAATTGATTAGATGAATCGATCGAGGGTCGAAACTGAACTTGGACTGGAGTTTTCTCATTATTATTGAATTCTTATTAATTCTCTTACGTGTTTGTTTATTTGATCTTATTCTATTTTTTTGGCTATTTAGTTTTCTTTAGTTAGTTCATCATCTTTTACCCCATTATTATTAAATACGAATAATCACAAATTAATCCACACTCCTCGTGGGATCTTTAGTTTGTTCAAATACCGAAATGGAGATTGAATGTTGACCCAAAAATATTTGATTTGGTACCCAATTTCCTTTTTTATTCTCAGATTATGCTATTTCCCATTTTTTTGATGGCTCCTAATCTTGATGGGTTCATCAGCGTGTTTCTGTAAGTTTTTTTTCCTGTAGTATTTCGTCTTTTTTCCCCTTCAATCCCAAATTGGAGAGTCTAGACATTCAATTCACTTGATATTGGTTGGACATAAATTATTTCTAGTTTTTTTTCTTTATTGCAATAGATCAATTTTTAAGCGGCAGATTAAATAATTCCCATCCAGGTGAATATGTTCTTGAAGATTCAGCAGCCCGATAAAAATTACTTGGTAAGTTTCCAAACGGATTTTCAAATTTTGTTTCTTAGATCCATGTTTTCAATTTATATGCAGTCGATGGTGTTTTTATTTTTAAATTTATGTGGTATGCCCTAATCGAATTCTGAAGTCTCTATTGTTCTTCATATCTATTAATTGGGACATCTAGTTTTTTATTTTGGATTATGCTTCGATCTGTTGTTGGGTGTGGTATAAATTGTCATCTTTATTATATTTTGGTTGTTCTTTTTTTGTTCCATTAATTTTGAATGATTTTATTCATTGATTTTAATCATTCATGGATGAAATCCAAAAGAAGAAAAAAATCAATTTTGAAAATTGCAAAGATATGTGAATATCATATAATTTTAATTTTTGTTTTCTGAGTTGAGTCTGATTTATCTGATACATATGTGTGCGTCTATGTTAATCATGTTTTGATATGTATGGAAATAAACTGATTAGTTTTGGTCTCTGTTTTATGTGGATTAGTGGCTCTGATTGCAATTAACATGATTTAAATGTATTACTGTGGTTTGGTGCCTCTACCTCAATAAAAAAGTTGAATATGTGAATGATATTGTTAGATTCGCCACGAATCTAGAAAGGCAACCAATATCAGTGATATTTTATTGATCTAAAAAACATAGCTTGAGATGGGTTACAATCATGTACAATCAATGTTTTAAGTAGTTTTTTTTTTTTTTTTGCATAACTCATAGTGTGCTTTAGTGTGTTTCTACTGAAAACCCCAATATATTGTGAGTTGTCTTGCGTTCTTTCTGAACTTCTCAGGCTAATAGCTAACATGCCAAATAATCGCTTTTGTGTATGCCATTGACGCAATTACGTCTATTACACACGCTAAATGAGTAAAAGTTCTAACTTTTTGGGAATTGATCTTTTTACTCCAAACAACTAGCAGATTCTCGGGAGGGAAGCGGCATTTGTAAAATAGAAAGAGACCTTATCTTCTTTTTCTTCTTCTTCTTTCGTTTTTTTCTCTTTTTTCTTTTTTTCTTATTTGATTTGAAACTAAAATTTTAAATTAAAATGGATTTGAATAGAGAGACCTTATCTTCCTCTTCTTCTTCTTTTTCTTCTGCTTTTGCTTTTTTTTTTTCTTTTTTTTAGAAGTTTATTTGATTTGATTTAAATTAAAATGGATTCGATTTCTTTTGCTATTGTTTGTTTAGAAAATCATATACTTGAGCCTATTAGTTCCAATATTGGTTCTTTGAGTAGAAATTTAATTAGATAGAAATTTATAGGATAATCCATCTTTTATCAAATATGTAAAAAACAGAGCACTTATCTTCTCTTCGTATCCTCGTTGGTCTAATTATTTTTTTCTGCCAAGTTCCTTTTTGTTAAGCATCAATTTGGTTTTTGGTTCTAGGTTGGTAATTATATTATATCATTCATGTATGTTTTAGTCATAATTATCAACTTCTAGGTGTGACTCTGTGAAGTCCCGTCTATTTGCTCTTATAATTTATTTAAATTAATTTGATTATATTTTATATCACTATTTTTATTTCATTTCAATCGAAATATTTTATTAAAATAATATTTTGTTGGAATGAATATTGGATATTATGAAATTTTTATTTTTATTTATTTTATTTTATAGCGGGAGCAAATATACATAGTATATTTTTATTTTAACTCATTATGTTCAATGGGGCCCAAAATCTTTCAAACTTATATTTGTTATTTGGCTCAAGACTTTATTATTTGGCCCAAGACTTTGAGCCCAAAAAGAAAAAGCCCAACTGCCTTATTGCTCTTTATTTTTTGCGGCACTTGATCAAACATGAGACAAACACCAACAGAGAGGGTTTCTCTCATTTTCCTCCGAAACCATCACCTTTAGCAGCAAAATTTCTTCAGAATCGTGACAAAAATCCAACCGTCGGATCATAACTAAATTTATACCGTAGATAGGAAGTTTAGTAAGGTTTCCAACAATACTTTCTGATTGACGATCGGTGTTCTGGATCATTGGAAAATTGCTGAAGAAATTTTAGTTTGCTCAAGATTTTATGTGAACCAAGCGACGGCGTAGTCGATCTTTGACGACTATTTTCCGGCGAACGGCATGTCCAAAATTGTTATTTTATATATCAATTTGTTTTTATCGACGAGTAGTATCCTATTGTATATTTATTTTTGAGAACCGATGTCGGATAAGTAGTGGCAGGGCCTCGAACCGCCGGATGCTGACAACCTCCCATTTTGGCCATTTGGAATATCAGGATTTCATGAAGCATACACTATCCGAAAGCTCTTGTCATACGCTACATGTTTTAAACTCGAATTTTGATTTTTGATAAGTATTTTTGTAGCTCTGTGAGGTGTGTGTACCGTGCTGTCTCTTATACACATCTAGATGTGTATAAGAGACAGGTGTGTGTACCGTGTGTGTCGAGTTGCTGCGTGTGTGTGTTGTTAATTTTGTACGTTTGTGCCACATGTGTGTGTTTATTGTGATGGATGATGGTGCGGTGGTCGTCGGAGAGGGGATGGGCCGACGAAGGGAAGAGACGGGCATGGCAGGAGGTTTTTAGAAAGTTTAGAGGTTCAAACAAATTGGGTTAGAAGTTGAGGGGTATGCTTTTGAGAATTTGATAGAGTTCTGGACTCAATTAAAGATTTTAAAAACTTCAATTTGACCCCTCAAAGTTTCAATTTAATCTTCCTAAATTAAGTTTAGATTTATTTCAAACTGACCCCCAGATTAGAGTCTTCAAAATATCAGATTAACCCATAAAACTTTTCAAAGTTCTGAAAATCTCATTTTGACCCCCAATTACTTTATTAATTTTTTAAAACTGGACAACTATCTTATTTTTTAGCCGAAATGGGTCAAACGACTTCCAAATGATCTCAAATTCGAACTATAACTTCGTTATAACATCCTCCCACGTAAGATGTATTCAAAATTATAAATTTACCATTTGAACTTCAGATTTCAAGAATTGAGGCCCGAACGTTCTTATTATCTTCTGCGATATAGATTAATTTTATTTTCAAGTATTTTAGAACCTTAGATATACTTTAATATTATATTTATGGTTTTTTATAAATATATTATATTTTAGAACTCAACATGGACTTTTATTCGGTAGTGACGAGGCCTTTCATGTACTGATCGGAAACCTCATAAAGCCGACGTAGCAATATGCTTGATTCTCGAAATAACCTCAATGAAGGTGAGTAAAACTTTCTTAACTGGGGAGTTTGAAAATTCTAAAATTATAATCCGTTGTTGTTGCTTATCTGTGAGTAAAATATCGTTAACTAGAAAGTTTGAGATTTTCCAAATAATGAAGCACTTGTTGCTTGAACATATTTTCTGCTTGTATAAGCCTTTTGAAAAATAGTAATTTGAGGGAAAATATGAAAGTGTGATCATAAGTTCAATTATATAATTTTATGTCAAATGTATCATTTGAACTCGATTGTTGTTGTCGTTTGTCTGTTATCGATTGTTACTGTCAACTGTTATTGTCTGTCAACTGTACTGTCTATCACTGTCACTGTCTGTCAGGCCCGAGTAGTTTGGGCAATCAATCGAGCAGGTTGCATGTGATTCTTGTTTGACTACTCGTGGTACCTATTTCCATTTTTCCTGGTTAGGTCGGAGGTGTACCCTGGGTTTGAATCCTATAGCTAAAAGGACGTCGAGTCTACTGGGAGGGATAAGGAGACTGAGGTTTCGGCCTATTGGAGTGTCATCTTTCATGGTGAGTGGAAACGTATGAGTTGATATTTGATCGACATCGATTCTATATTTATGTGAGTTAATCTGGCTCGAAAGCTAAGTGCTATGCGTGGGAGCCACCTCTAGAGTCCTTCGGAAGTTAAGTGCTACGCACGGGAGCCACCTCTAGAATTTCGTACCCGCACACTCACTAATCAGACTGACTGTTGTAGAACGAGACAGATTTTCCTGTCTATTCAACTGTTAATTATTTCAATTAATTTTTCGAAAATAAGTTAGTATTACTTGTGTATTTTAAATATGATAATTGGTTAAATTTTGGAAAAATCTATTGTTTAATCTTTCTAAAATATTTTAATTTTGATTAAAATACTGAAGTTATAATTTGATTGAATTATGTGTTTGTTGCTGACTAAAGTTTTATTACACGCATGAAAATTGTTTTGCACACCGAGTGCTTTGATTATTTTATAAAATTATTTTCTTAGCTCTTTTTAATTTCATATTTTAAAATAAAATTCTCATTTTCATTTTGTCCCTCACTGAGCTCTCTCACACTCTCTTTTGTTTTAAAACTGAACTCTCCAGACATCGATATTTTGAGAGTGACCCTGATCTCGATCCTCCCAGTGAAGAGTGGCTCGTTGGCTAGGACTACCTTTTATAAGTTTGGCTTTCATTTGTATAAACTTTAGTTGTATTGAGTCTACCAATACAACAAGTTTTAACGAAGAGAAGGTGAGAGTATGTTTATTTGTTTATTTATGTATATTACTATTATACTAGTATTTTATTTGGGGCATTACAGACTCTGCTCTTAATAATAATAATAATAATAATAATAATAATAATAATAATAAAAATAATTATTATTATTATTATTATTATAATAATAATACAATTCTATTTTTCTTTATCTATTTATATAAATTCTACAACTATCATTAATTTTATACAATTATTTTTATATGATATTTTTTATATATAATTACGTTTTATTGCATATTGATCCCAACTACATCATACAATTTCGGAATACTGTCCACGATGTGATGCAGTTCGCAATTAATTAATGTCATTTTTTTTTAGAAATCAAAAGTAAACAAATTAAATCTGGTTGGTCTGATATTAAATAGTTTGATTGATGGAGAATTTTCGTTTAGTGTTGCTGCAGGATGAGTTTTATGGGGATCAGCATGGCTGTTCAAAGCCACTAAATTGGATTTTTATCTAAGATTTATTCATACACATGATGATAACGATTGCTGGCGCCAATATTGTCCTAGCAAGGGTAATTAATTAATTTATCTCAAATTGATCTTTCTTTAATTTTTTGATGATGACTTTTATTCGATCGATCGGTTTTGATATTAGAAATTAATTTGCAATCATATAAATTATATATCTAATGTTAATAAATTCTTTATTTAATTCGGTGGAAAAAATTAAACATTAATATATAAATTATAATGTTATCCACCCTCGAGTGAAGCATATGCACCGGGTTAATTAATTGGAAATGGAAATAATTTTCAGATCCATTCAACAGAATCCGAAAATTTTTGAAAAACAAATTCTAAGAAATTTGAGGCTTCTATGATGATTATTCCAACATTTTTCAAAGTCATGTTTCAAAAGTATATCAATCTCTTGTAATTGAACAAATGATTTTATATATTGATTCTGATTTAGATTTTGAATTACTTCTTTTATTTAGATTTTTATATTGTGATATTGATTTTGATCTTAAAAAATAGTCCGGTCTCATAATTTCTAGGGTTTTCAAAACATTCTCTTCAGGCCTCTCCCTTTCGTTCTATATCTTCCAAATTAAAATTATGTGGAATTCGTTTGGTGTATTCTTACCTTTTAAGTACATTCTAAATTTAAATGATATTATGTATTTTTGTAAGCATCGAATTTGGTTGCATGCAAATTCAGGCCTTGATTTGTGAAACGATCGACAAATTACCTATTTTCTTGATTTTGTAGTTCTTAGTTATATGATTTATATTATTTTTTTGTTTTAGTTCGGGTCTTATTTCAATTCATTATCAAATAAATGATTTTGGGACCGTAGATTGACTGTTATTCGTGATTTTAACTTTTGTGTGGAATTAGCTAAGAGACGCTTCGATTTGAAAATCTTCAGTTTAAATTTATTATCTACAACGTAAATGAAATTTTGTCAAAACTGACTTTTATGGGATGCAGATTAAAAGCATTTTTTTTAATTTATGAATTTATATTCATTATTCCATTTATATGGCTTTTTTTAGTTTTTTTTGGTCCTTTGATTACTACAAAATCTATTTCTACAATTAAGAAGATGGGATTCAAACAAGTGTACTGTTTATTGGTAGACTTTTTTCCTCAAATAAATATATATTTTTATTTTTTCAAATCTTGTTAATAATAAGCACATGTGTGTGCCTAAGCATATGCTTGAGCTTATTTAGTTGTTTTATATCATCAATATCATCAATAAGCTTATTCTTTTTTCTTTTTTTTTTTAGTATGTCGAACTAATTGATAGTATTTTCTAAAAAAAATATTCACGGGTTGATTATTGAGTTCTTAGAGTTGTTGCTATCGAACATAGCAAAGATGTGGATATAGCTTGGAAGGTAGCATAAATCGGGCAATGAGTCGTCTAAGAAGGAAGCAAAATGAAAAAAAAAAGAAGCCGATTTGTGCAAGCAAACTCAATTACTCGAAGAGGTATATTTGTGCTTTTTTTGTTCACATTTATTCATCTACTTCTGTTGCATGTTTGCTCTACATGCGAGTGTATATTTTTGAATTATTTGTATTTTGATGTCTTTGGACCTCTTACTTCTATGGAAATGAAAAATAGTATGGACCAGACTAGTTTTTATGTAAATAGTAATAATAATAATAATAATAATAATTTATTATTATTATTATTATTATTTTGGATTATTTAGTTATCTTTCATTCATTTTTTTATTTGAGTTCATGTCGTTTGTCTTTGTGCTTTGGTATTGATTCAAGCTTTTGTATTGCCTACTTATGAAAAATTGTCAAAAGATCAATAGCTTGCCCGCAAGAGAACGGGGTCGCGCGTAGTTTGGCAACTTGACTCGAGTCGTCTCTCGAGGAACATACAATCGGAATTTTTAATAGTTTGTTCAATACAAAATGCATACAAATTGGGG
>BMAC01000500.1:576090-592139 GCA_014905375.1 Phtheirospermum japonicum
GTAACTTCTTTTTCATCCCTAAACCTATCTCAATATCTAACAAAAACTCACATTAAAACTTGTAATAAGAAGCAAGATGAATAATGTTATTATTCTTGACATTTAATCTGTTTTATCCTTTTTTCTCTCTTTTTTTTGGTGTATTACTATTTATTGGGTTGAAAATCGCGAATATGTTCGATCTGGTTTTAATGAACAATTGATATATGTTCGAAAGTTCTGACCGAACATTATACATATGTTCGAATATATTATTTGAACACATGCATATTGTTCGATTGATATTCATGAACATGGCCTATATGTTCGAAATTTTCGCCCGAACAGATGGCTCTAGTTCTACGAACTATAGTAGAACATGATAATTTCTTTCAAAAACTTCAAACCCTAACCTAAATAATTGAATCAAACCAATGAGAAACTTATCTCGTACGTTTGATGGCTCACCTTGTTCTATTCTTCCTCTCATTAAATTATATGGATTTTTCAAAACAATTTTTTCCTCCCTTTTTCCCCTCGTTTTCTTCTTCTCTGTGTTTTTCTTTCTTCATTCCTTCGGTCGATTCTCTCTCTTTCTTCTTACTTTTCTTTTATTTTATTTTCTTTTTATTATTATTCTTTTTATTTTATTTTTATAATATTTATTATATTATATGGGGTTAAAATAGAGTGTTTGTGGGGTTGATTTAGTAAAAAAAAATGCAATTCTTTTTTTCCGGCCTCCGCGACGAGCCAGAAGGTGATGTAAACTGGTCGGAGCTTCAAGCCCAAACCATAGCCCTCTCTGAAACTCAAACCTCAAAAGACAACCTTCTCGAAATTCCATCCTCTTCATCGTTAGCCCTTACACCTATTCCAGAGGGTATTCCTCTACCCATATCCAATAAACCTCCACCCTGCGAACACTTTAGGGAGAACCCTGTAACAGTAGATCACTCCCTTTCCTCCGACGACCTACCTTCTTCATCCCTCGCGACTAAAGAAATTAAGCACAACTACTGGATACTCCCTGATCCCAAGAAAGTAAAGAAACTCAGACGCATCCTCAATCTTCCATCCACTGCAAAAGTAGTCTTGCCTGACAGCCCGCATACTGATCCTATGCGACCTCCGCCTAACCATATTACTCTCTTTGATGCATTACTAGTAGCAGGATTTAGATTCCCAGCTCACCCCTTTTATACTGAGATCTCCAACCTCTATGACATCTCGCCTTTACAATTAACCCCCAACTCTATGAAGTATCTAGCTGGATACCTCTTACTGTGTGAATATTACAACACCAATCCCGAACCAGGCTTTTTCCACTTCTGCTTCCAAATAAAATACCAACAGAATTCTTTCTACCTCTCAACTCGTTCGGGGCGAGCTCGCTTCTTAATAAATCCTCCTAATAAAGTCCCCGAATGGAGAAAAAACTTCTTCTTCATTCACAACACCGAAGACTGGCCCTTCATAACCGAGCTAAAAAACCATACTCTCAAACAATACAAGCCAACCACCTCCAAAGAATGCCCCCGTTTATACAAAAAATACTCCGATCAGCTCGCGAAATAGAGCCAACACCCCTTCGACGTAGTACTCCTCACCAACCAATCCGACATGTTCCGCTACGCGGGCATCGACTCTCGCCCAGTGGAACCGGATCTCGCCATCACTAAGTCCGAATTTGGTAGGTACTTTATGTTTTGTAATAACACCCATCCATGTATTTAAGAACTGAACTCTAACATAACCTCTATGTTTTTCAGTTGCCTTCATCAAGACATGCGCCGCCATTCGCCCGGAAGAAGAAAAGAAAAAGCCCACCTCATCCACTGCTCCTACCCAGACAAACGAGGCCACACAACCAGTACTCAAGGCAGCCAGTGGGGAAGAGGAAGAGGCCCAATTAATCAAGCGACCTGGCAGAAATAAAGGCAAACGTCCTCTTCATGATGTTCCTAAGAACCCGACAGCAAGAAGCCCTAGCCCCAGTCCACCAGAGCAGAAGAAACGTCGCCTCCGCAAGGGCCCGACGGCAATTTCGACTAGCGCCTCTAGCTTGAGCAAAGTGTTAACAAAGCTGGATGATGCCGACGACGTCGAAGCTCTTCTCAGTGAGCACGCCCTTAAACAGGTATGAACAAAAAATCCCTGCCCCTAACTCATTCCATAATGTACTTAGCTATAAACCAATACTCACAATGTAATGATTGCAGCTGAAGCCTCTGTTCGCCAAATTTTCGGAGGAGTTCGTAGCTCGTTCGTCTGCGAGCGACCTCCAGAAAACCATTGACGAGCTAACTGCCCAAGCAGAGCAACAAACTCGACAGCTATCACTAACACAAGGGGAATTGGATAGAACCCTCCAACTGATGAAAGCTTGCGAAGAAGAGATAACCATCTCAAAGACCCGGATCGACAGCCTGAAGGACGAGGCATCACGTATGAGCGGAGAATTGAGCAAAAAGACTGAGGAGCTCGCACTTCATCAACAAAAACTCCCAGAGCTCCTTAAAACAGCTCGCGAAGAAGGTGTATCTGAAGGTCGCCAAACCTTCCTCACCAGTGAGACCGGCAGAAAATTCATCGATGCGTAGCGTCAAGAGCTCATCAAGGCTTATGAGAAATCTTCTATTTATTTTGGACTGATGGCGGGTGGGGCTACTGAATGGGTTTCCAGTGCGGCCAACATGATCAAGGAGGAGGTCGCTGCTCTGAACGTCTCCTATACCCCTGACGTCGAAGCCATCATCGACAAGCTAACTCCGTTTAGCTGTTTTAAGGGCGACTGGACGCAATCCATCTATGCGAAGTGGTGGCTATCCTGTCAAAGTCGAGCAGCCTTGGCCGCGGGGGTTCATGCCGAACTGAAGACACCCCTAGACGACATGTTGCCCGATCAAGAACCTGCCATCACGCCCACACCTGAGCCCGCTCTGACAAGTCCCCCTGCTGAGACTTCTACCGTCGAAAGAACTATTTAGAACTTTCAATCACTTTTCAGTTCGCACTTATTGCATAAACAATTTATCCATTATATTCTAATCTATGTACTTTCAGTATCAGAATACAATCTTGTCACAAGGCACTATCAAGGGCACCCATACGCCCTTAAATACTCTCTATGCCTGCCCATCACAAGATCTCATACTCATAAAATCAAATCAGCTCGCAGAGATAATACTTATTCAGAAAATCATTAACACTATAATCATATAACCATAAAAAATCAAACAACTCGTCAAACATTATGCAACCACTCAAAATAACCTCCATCTCATTGGATCGGGAGAAGTGCTATTCAGACGAAGTTCACCTTCTCCCGTACCACAAATATCATAAAACTCAATCATAAAGAATAAAATAATTCACACAACTGAACATCTCGCCTGACCGGGAGAAGTGCCCTCCGGTCAAGAGTTACCTCCTCCCGCCACAACAACAACACTTTCACAATCATAAACTCCAACACTGTTCTAAACAAGCATCAGCCCACTATCACTTTCACTTTTTACTACGAGAGAGGTGCCCTCCAACACAAGAGTTACCCTCTCCCCAGTCCGCCAATCTAAAACATACAAAAAACACAACTCTTAATCGATCATCAGGTCGAGAGAGGTGCCCTCCAGTCCAGAGTTACCCTTCCCCCCGCCCTGATAATCACAAAAATACAATTTTCTCAAACCATTTGACCGAGAGAGATGTAATAACTATCTCCTCACATAAATCATTTCTTTCAATAGCTCGCTTGGTCGAGAGAGGTATCAGAGTTACCCTTTCCCACACCATAACATCCTTACAAACTTTCAACAATCATGAGGTCGAGAGAGGTGCACTCCAGCCCAGAGTTACCCTCTCCCACCATAAAAACTCATAAAAGCATATTATCTCGAAAAAAGAGTATGTAACACAACTATCTTTTCATCAAACAATTTTCCCAACTTTACTTCTCATATTATTCAAATATTTGGATAGCTCGCGGGAGAAGTGCCCTCCGACCAGAGTTACCTCCTCCCGCTATAGAAACTTACAAATTTTCAATTAATCACTAGGTCGAAAGAGGTGCCCTCCGGTCCAGAGTTACCCTCTCCCACCTTAAAGACATACAAAAACACAAATCTTCCTCTTATCGCTCCCATACGAACTATCTACGGGAGAAGTGCCCTCCGACCAGAGTTACCTTCTCCCGCGATCCACCCTCTATGCGTAATACTTTTTCAAATGGCATATATTCCAACTCCGGGGTAGAATCTTCTCATCTTCACTTTCGAGTATGTATGCACCGCCTCGCAATACATTTATCACTTTAAAGGGCCCAATCCAGTTTGGCTCCAGTTTTTTAGTCGCCTTCAAAGCGTCAGCTCTCTTCCACACTAAATCGCCAACCTGAAAACAACGATGTTTAACTTGTTTATTAAAAGCAGCCTGCACTCGTTGTTTGTAATGCTCCACCCGAGCTACAGCTTTCTCTCGTATCTCTTCAATCGTTTCAATTGCTCCTCGAGCCAATCTGTCATTCTCCTCCAAATTAAATGTCGTTAAATGCTGCGAACCTCCAACTATCTCGGCTAGAATGACTGCATCCATCCCATAAACCAAACTGAACGGCGACTCCCCCGTGGTGGTTCGGGGAGTCGTTCGATAAGCCCAGAGGACAGACGCGAGCTCGTCCTCCCAAAGTCCCCCTGCCTTCTCTAGCCGCAGCTTAAGTACCTGCACAATTATCCGATTAGTAACTTCCACCTGTCCATTAGTCTGTGGATGCGCCACAGAAGCAAATCGCTGTTTCATTCCCATATCTTTGCACCATTTCTGCATTTTCCGCCCATTAAACTGGGTCCCATTGTCCGAGACTAACACTCGTGGCACTCCAAACCTGCAAAATATATTATCAAAAATAAAATCCATTATATGCTGCTCGCTTATTCCTGTGACAGCCTCAGCTTCCACCCACTTGGTGAAATAATCAATAGCCACCACTAAATGTTCTTTATTGCCCGGGGTCTTTGGGAAAGGGCTTACGATATCAATTCCCCACTGCGCAAGCAGGCATGGCGAGCTCATTATCATCTCCTCAGCCGGTATGTGAATAACCGGAGCATGCACTTGACACTTCTTACAAGTTCGAACCAGCTCGCTTGCCATAGCCTTCATCCCAGGCCAAAAGAAACCTGCTCGCAATGTTATACCCATCAACGTCTTTCTTTTTGCATGATCTCCACAATACCCTTCATGTATCTCTCTTAATACTTCCAATCCACGTTCTCTAGCCAAACACTTCAGAAGAGGTCCAAACCGCGACCTCTTATACAAATCCTCATTAATAGCGCAAAAACGGGCTGCAACTCTAGCCTCTTTTGTTGTCAATTTCTCTGTGCCCTCTTGCGCTTTAAGGAGAATATCCCAAATGGGTGATCGCCAATCATCCTTATCCTCAATCTCCATAACTTCCTCTCCCTTTTCTATGCAACTGTGCTCAACTCCATCAATGTGATCCTGCGAGTGTCACAAGTCCCCATTGCTCCTGCTATCCGAGCGAGCTGATCTACTCGTGTATTCTCAGCTCGCGGCAGATGTTCTAACTTGAATTCCTCGAAGCAAACCACTTCCTCTCGCAACTTACTCAGATACATCGCCATGAGTTCTTCTTTAGCCTCAAAAGAACCATCAAACTGATGAGCTACCAAGTGGGAATCCGTGTAAGCCCATAACTTGCGCGCTCCCAGTTCGTCTGCCATTTTAACTCCTTGTAACACGGCTTCATACTCAGCCTCATTATTGGGCGCCTTATACCCTAATTTGATCGCAAACTCCAGATTCTCTCCGTCCGGGCTAACCAACACAATGCCCAACCCTGACCCTGATACCATAGTCAATCCATCTGTATACAAGGTCCACACTTTTATTTCTTTATTCTTGTCGACCTGCCTCGTCATCTCCTGCAGTAAATCCGCCAATACTTGTGCTTTGATAGCCACCCTTGGCTCATACACCACGTCATACTCACTCAACTCCACTGCCCACTTCACCAACCGCCCTGACACATTTGGATTGCCCAGGACTTTCTTGAGGGCCAAGTTGGTACGTACCTTCACTTTGTGGCTCAGGAAATAAGGCCTCAACTTCCTATCCGTACAAATCAACGCAAATCCTCCTTTATCCAGCTCGGTATACTTCAATTCAGCTCCCCGCAGCATCCTGCTGATATAATAAATAGGTTTTTGCAAACCCGCTTCTTCTCTTATCAGGACAAAACTCACTGCGACCTCCCCTACGGATATATATAAAATCAAATCCTCTCTCGGCATTGGTTTGGTCAGCAGTGGTATTTCTGCCAAGTATTTTTCAGCTCATCAAAGGCACTCGCAGCTTCCTGTGTCCACTCGAACCTGGACCCTTTTCTTAGCACCCTAAAAAATGGGACGCCCCACTCCGCCGACTTGGAAATGAAACGGCTAAGACCTGCAATGCGCCCTGTAAGTACCTGCACATCCCGCACCGTACAAGGGTGCGGCATCTCTAAAACAGCTCGCACCTTCTCTGGGTTCACTTCGATTCCTCGTTCCGTCACCATGTAACCCAAAAACTTCCCTGATCGTACCCCAAACGCACACTTCTTCGGGTTAAACTTCATTCCATACTATCTCAGGATAAAGAATGTCTTCTTCAAATCTTCGACATGGGATTCTGCTTTTTTGCTCTTCACCAGCATGTCATCGACATAAACCTCCATGGTGGACCCCAGTAAATCCTTAAACATGCGATCCACCAGCCGTTGATAGGTCGCTCCTGCATTCTTCAATCCAAAGGGCATGGACACGAAACAGTAAGTACCTGTGGAAGTAACAAAACTTACTTTGGGCTGATCCTCCTTTGCCAAAGGTATTTGGTGATACCCCTGCAAAGCATCCATTATACTCAACAGCTCGCACCCCGAGGTAGAATCCACCAACTGATCAATTCGCGGCAAAGGATAATGATCCTTAGGACATGCTTTATTCAAGTCACGGAAATCCACACACATCCTCCACTTCTGAGCTGATTTTGGTACCATCACAACGTTAGACAAGTATTCTGGAAACTGAATCTCTCTTATATGATCCGCTTTCAACAACTTCTGCTTCACCGGCCTCGCCTCTGGATCCGCATTTAAATGGTGCTGCGCGACCTCGGGTGATACCCCCGTCAACTGTTCATCTCCAAATGCAAATATATCCCGAAATTCTCTTAATAGCTTTATTAGCTCGTTCTTCAATGCCTCAGTTATTTGCGTACTTATTCTCGTGGTATATTCCGGGCGCTCTTCTTCCAGGGAAATCTCCATCAATTCCTCATTCGGCCGAACCGAGTTCTCCTGTTCTTTCATTTTCTTGGGATTGAGCACCCCTTCTGGCTGATCGTTATTTCTCTCTCGCTTGTTCTCCATCAACCCTTTCCTGACCACCATCTGATAACACGATCTGGCGACTTGTTGTTCTGCGAAAACCTCACCCACTCCATTGCCTACTGGGTACTTGATACTCATGTGATAAGTCGATGTTACTGCCTGAAACGCATTAAGGGCAGGTCGTCCCAGTATCGCGTTGTAGGCCGACCTCCCCTAGATGATTAAAAACTTTAAGTTCTTCTCCAATCTTGACTCATCTTTCCCCAACACTACTTGCAACGTCAGCTCGCCTTCTGTGTTCACCTGCGCCCCATTTGAAAGCATATATGGGCGTGTTCACCGACCGCACTCTTTTATCTATTTCCATCCGATCAAGGCAGTCTGTATATATGATGTTCACCGAGCTCCCATTATCTACAAATATCCTGCTGACTTCATAACCCTCAATTTCGGCCTCTATTACCAATGCATCATTGTGATCTTCCTGTAGCCCGCGCTTCTCATCGGGGCCAAAAGAAATAATTGGCCCTGCGACTTGAGGTTTTCTGCTCACACTGGCGACCTCCCTTACTCCCAAACGAGTTGACTTAACATGCCGTTTCCTCGCATTGTTGGAATCACCATCCATTGGCCCTCCGAAAATCATGTTTATTCTTCCTCTATTTCTCCGCGGCCCTTCCTGTCTCTGATTTCCTTGCCGTCCTTGCCCCGCGACCTGCTGCTGAGGCGGGCTCCTCGGCGGTGGTGGAGGTAACGCCTGCCCTTGTTCGCGCGACTCCCTCTCCTTATAAATTACTTCCTTCAAATGCCCTGCTTTTATCAGTCTTTCTATTTCTTCTTTGAGGTGTCTACACTTTTCGGTGAAATGTCCGTAATTATTGTGAAATCGGCAGAAGGAGATAGTCTTGGGATGAGTGGGATAGGTGCGCGATCCTCTGGCCATTGTATAACATCAGGCACAGAACGTTCCATAATACTGAACACCTTAGCCCGTGGATAAATCAATGGCGTAAAATCTTCTTGTCTCCAATCGCGTGTGCTCGCCTCTTGTCTCCCACTAACCCCGGCACTCGAAGCCAGGAGCACGCGCATTCCCCTCCTTGATTCTCTCCTTACTTCTCTTCTCGGGATGACTTCTCGCGCATCTACATCCAACCTGCCAAAACGTACTTGATGTTCCTCCTCGGCCTCCTCCACCTGTATATACTTATGACATCTTGCCAGGACATCATCATATGTTCGTGCCTCTTTTTTCACTAATGATTTACGCAGGTCCTCTTTCCTTAGTCCCTGACGTAAAGCTCCAGCCTTCATCTCATCAGTGGCAGTGGGCACCCCCAAAGTAGCACTGGTGAACCTGTTAACGTATTGTTTAAGCGTCTCGCCAGGTCGTTGTACCATGGTAAAGATTGACTGCGCCGTCCTCGCACCCTGTCGAGCACTAGAGAATTGATTTAAAAAGGCAGCTCGCAATACTGGATAACTGGTGATCTTCCCCTGCGGGAGTTGATAGAACCAATTTTGCGCGATTCCCCTCAGGGTGGACACAAAAGCCCGGCACGCCACGGCATCTGTGTAACTGTGTAGCATTCTCGCATTTTCAAAGAGCTGTAAGTGCTCGACTGGATCCGTTAACCCCCGATACTGCAACTCCAATTCTTTGTAGTTTTTAGGCATTGCTGCATGCATCATCTCTTCCGAAAAAGGATGTCCTTCTTCTCCTTCCAATCTATCTCCATCCATTCGTCTCTGTAATTTCAGCATGGTCTCTTGCATCTCTCTAAAAGCCTTATTATGTGGTCCCACCTCGCTCTCTCCTTTTCCTTCCTTGAACACACTGCCGCTCTTCTTGGTTTTCTCCTGAGACTCACTACCCGTGTCAGAGGTCGGAGTCTCGCTCTCACTACTATACCTATTATGCCGTCGACTACTTCTCCTGTAACGACTTCGCCTTACTTTCACTCCCCTCGCTCGTCGTCTACGAGCATGAGAGCCTACGGATGAGGTGGAGCTAGAAACATCCCCCTTTCTCCACGTACTCCGTCCCCTCTTACGAGACAATCTTTTCGACGTAGATTTCTCGCCCCGCTCTACTTTTTAACCGCCGACTCCTCCTCCCTCTCGCTATAAGATCTACCGCCTTTTTCCTTCCCCGTACTCAGCTCGCTTGCTAAGTACCTGCGTAACTCCTCCTGTTTCTCTAGCGGCACGAAATCCATAAGTCCATCCAAAAATCCTTTTTTATTCTAACAGGGCTTCTCCTTCATTAAATCTTCCCCATCTTTCACCTCTACATGAATCGCCTTTTGCGCCTCCGCCTCCGGTGTTTTCATCTCTGCGTCTTCCGCCAACCCTTTTCCCTCACGCTTCCTGGGGGAAGGCGGTGGTGTGATGCCTTGGACAACTGGATCCGCCTGAGGAGGCGTTTTTCCATCCCTTGTCTCGTCTTTTTTGTTAATGTCCGCCAGTATACTCTTCTTGTTCTTCTTATTGTTCGACAGAGAACCGTATTGTAAAGTCCTCGGCATTATGTTGCTATCTTTCATGTTTTGTTTACAAAATTTCTCACGTCTTTCGCTCAAGGACTCGATGTCCCTCTTTCCCATAGACGACGCCAATTTGATAAGTCCAAAAAGATGGACCACCAAATATAAGGGGTACTAAACTCAAAAAGAGATCAGCGACCTGAAATTGCTTCCAAATACGTCGCAGCGACCTGAAAGCCTTCAACAATCTTCACAGCGACCTCACCGATCCTGCAAAACAGCGCCTAGAACGGGCCGGATTTTGAGCCAGTTAAGGCCCTCTGACGCTTAAGTTAATAAGAGAAATCAACACTTTCCTCTCTCTTTCTCAATATTCAAGTATATCAATGCGTAAAGTAAAAATAGCGTGATAATCATAATAAAATAAGAGACAGAAGTCCCTTTTATAGAGATAGGAGAAATCCTCCACTATCTAGGGTTACCTTACATAACCAGAATTCCATTCTCATCACAACTCTATCACCGACTCTCAATTGGGACTCTTCTCATATATACAAGTTCCCATAAACATGAAACTTCTCAATATATTACCGAAATAAGCCCGGGCATACAGCCCACTAGGCCCATACACATATTAAACTTCCAATCAGGCTCAAATACTCAGCCCAACCCACCAGAGATCACGACCCTATATGAGAACTCATCCTCATAATACAGGTCGCTACTCCAGATACATCAACTCGCTTACTTTTGAGGAACAACCTTCAGCTCGTTCACTTCTCAAAGACATAATACAGCTCGCCCATCTTCCAGGAGGCACACCCTCTCCTAAAGATAGGACCACTTTTCACAAATAACCATATACATCACGTAATATCATATATAGACATTTTTGTCCACATCAGCTAGTCCCCCATGTTCTAGCTGATTGAGGTGTGAAATCAGGTAGGACATGTAAACATGAAATCAAACAAACACAAACAACATATGCACACAAACTATCACTTTACCTCATAAAATCATATTTCAGAATTACCCAGCTCGATCTCATCGAGCAACAATATCAATGATCCATTATAGATCATTAAGCACACCTGCGACCTACAAAAAGGCCAACACACCAAGCTCACTCTTTCGACCACCTTCTGGAAAACAACCTCCAGCCTTCAACTATGGCAATCTGAATCACACAATCATTAACGTACTGAACGACCTCATGCGCACAAGTCCCCAAGTTAAATCTCAGGATCTTAAATCGGGCGACCTGAAAGTATACCACTCCCTCAACGACCTACAGCCACAAACCAGCCCCAATAATTCAAAATCGCAATCACAAATGAACCATAAAGTCAAGACACGTTTTTCCATTCCCTAAATAAACCCTAATAAGTCCCGCTCCTATCTGTCCCATCAACTTTTTAGCCTTTCAACACCAAAAACCCCCTCATCTTCTTCAATTGCCACTTTACGCTACCTCAAATAAAAAACTCACCATTTTTACTCTGTAAAAAAGCTCAACATCCGGCAATCGCTCAAGGATCCACTATCATCTCGATACTCACCGACGACCTCTAGCTCACGAAAATGTGTAAGTCCCCAGATCTCCTTTTAATTTTAATCATACTGTTTTAAATTTATAACTGCATCTGCTGAGTTATATTTGTTCTGTGTTACCCTCTCCCCTGAATATATCTTATTTTTCGATGGTATCAGCGTCCCCCACCAATAATTCACAAAATTCAACTCTTTCACCTGACTCCGATCCATCCTGAGAACCCTTTATATATCGAAACTAGGCAAAAACAACCCCTCTTACCTTCTTCCGGCCTCCGCGACGAGCCAGAAGGTGATGTAAACTGGTCGGAGCTTCAAGCCCAAAACCATATCCCTCTCTGAAACTCAAACCTCAAAAGAAAACCTTCTCGAATATCAGCCCAACCCACCAGAGATCACGACCCTATATGAGAACTCATCCTCATAATACAGGTCGCTACTCCAGATACATCAACTCGCTTACTTTTGAGGAACAACCTTCAGCTCGTTCACTTCTCAAAGACATAATACAGCTCGCCCATCTTCCAGGAGGCACACCCTCTCCTAAAGATAGGACCACTTTTCACAAATAACCATATACATCACGTAATATCATATATAGACATTTTTGTCCACATCAGTTCTAAACTAGAAGATGGATAAGAGAATAGATTTTCAAGTGTATCATTATTAGATCATCTCTAATGTATTGTAAATGGAAGTAAAATGTTTGTCACATGAGCTGAAAAGATTTTTGCAGTAAAAAAATTGTAGACAATATCTAGCACATTATCTATATTTAAATGGTGTGTTAGACATTTTCTATTTGATATCTTTCATAATCTATTCATCATTTTAAATTAATTAATTATTCTTTCCTTTTTTTCTATTCAATTAATATCAATTTACAATTCACATTTACGATTGGAGAAATTATTTTAATTATTTCTATTCTATTTTCATGTCATTGACAATGTATAATGTAGCATTGAAAATGCTCTTAATAATTAAAATTCAGGAAGTGAGATCGTAATACACAATTATATTAGGAGTATAATAGTAAATTAGAAATAATAAATTATATATCCTCATTCTTAAATTAAAGCAACTCCAATGTTATGGTAGCAAATGATTAATTTTTGACACATAAGTTTTTTAAAAAAATTTAGGTAAAAAAATTCCTCCAATGTAAAAAGTCATAATATGAGTTTTCATGATGTGTCAATATAAAAATGGATATATAATCACAAGTATGGTCTAGTTTTAAATTACATTTTTAACTTGTCAACTCAGTAAAAAAAAATTTCTTTTGGTAAAATGAATATATAATAATTACCATGCCATTTTTATTTTTTATTTTTGAAAGAAAGTGACAACTTGCATTGGAGAGAAATAAAAATGCTGATTGATCTAATTTGTGACCAGATATCATGTAAAACAGACACATATGAAGTATTTTGATATATAAATAAAGGACCAAGAGTAGAAGTGAAGATGTTCTTAGCATAACCTCTTACTCCAAACTTATTCACAATTCTTAAAAATGGTGATATAGTGTAAGTTCACATTGTATAACAGAAATCTCTTGCCAATAAAATAACTGATTTAAGTTAAGAACTTCATTGTCAACTGATGTTTTTTCTTAGTTCGACTTACTTTCATCTTTCCTGACAAAAAAGTAGGAAAATAAAGAGATTGTTGGAGATTTATATTCGACTCGATTTCACATCCTCTTTTTGGTAGATTAAATTAGTATTGTACTTATGTAATGCACGATAATTTTTATTTTATTTTTATCTCAAATAAAAATAATTGAATTTAAATGTATTTAAACATTTAAATAAGTTATTGTATAAATGTATATATATATATAGGGGTGAGTTCAAATGAGAACATGCGAACCTGCGAACTAGTACTTTTATTATATACCAACAATGCTTTTATTATACAATCACAATGCTTTATTAATATTTAAGTTATATACACCATTAGTGCTTTTATTATACAATCCTAATGCTTTTTATTAAATAAGAACATACACAAAAAACATGATCTATCCATTTAATCAGATTTAAGGCCCATAATTGACTTTAGGTTCACATATAGGGACATGATTCTCATTTGAACCTAATCTTATATATATATATATATATATATATATATGATTGGGTTCAAATGAGAACCAGCCCTTATTTGCGAACCAGGGGACTAATCTGGACCATATATTCATGAAATCCGGTGGTTACAATTCATTGAGATTTGGTATTTAAAAAAGGAAAAAAAATAAAACAGACGCAATATTCAGTCGGTAGGGGCAATTTTGGCAAAAAAAAAAGTATAGAAAATCCCGCCATTCAATCATGGACGAGATTTTTGGAAAACCAAAAGTCAACTAAAAACCCCCCGTTTCATATATCGAAGCACACGCAATTTTTTTGAGAAACAATTGACAATCTGCTCTACAAATTTCCGAATTTGAGAGAAGAAGAAAAAAGTTTGAGGATTGAAGATGGAAAATGATGGTCGGAGATCAAGAGGTCATCGGCGAACCGCCCTGGCTGGAGAAGAAGGTACAATTTTTCGCCCGTATTGATAGCGTAGTTTGCATAAAAAACCCTAGAAGTCGAAAAAAACACTGAATCAAATTTACCCAGAAGTTTAATGTCCACTTTTTCAGTTGGCCGACTTAATTTCGCTATATTGCTTTATTTATTTAATTATAATTATATATACATTTTTTAATCTTGACGGAACAATGATTATCTGACATTACTAGATTTTTGTTACTATTTTGAATAGTATTTTTTGAATGTTTGAGTGTCCATTTGAATATTTTGGGAATATGTATGTACTGCTTTCATATTCGAAAATTAATGTATTGGTTGATTTGTAGTGCTTTTTGGTTTATGTATATAGTGCTTCAAATTTAGAGTGCTTTTTGATTAAATGTATAGTGTTTGAAAGCATAATGTTACCCTAATGTTTTGATATATGTTTTTAGTGCTTTGGTTTTTTTGTGAATTAATTTGAACACCATGAAGAARAGAACACATAATGTATAATGCTTTTGGTGTATATATAAAATGCTTTGAGTTTGTCTGAGTATTGGTGGCAATCGATTAGTATGTTTTAGTGTATTTTGATAGTGCTTTCAAACATGTTTGTATTGTTCATTGTAAATTAACATGATTTTTTTGTTGGAATAATGGTTTCTATAAGTTAATGCTTTATGGAATATGTTTGCAGTGTTTTMAGTATTGCACTATTGATCTCGTTGTATGTGTGTATATCTTTTCTTCTAAATGTACAGTGAGTTAGCAATATAATGATAGTGTTGATAAATTTCACTGAACCAATTTTTATATATATTTGAAGTGCTTTCCATCATAATTCATGATACTTTAGATATGAAAGTTCTCCGAATATGTATAATTATTAGTGCTGTCATGTTTGTGTGAAAAAAAAWTTCTCTTTTTTTTATTAATATATGTATTGCTTTTGATGTACGTATGTAATGCTCTAATTGGAAATGTACATTGATTCTAGTTTCTGTTTGAGATGCTTAATTAATGAGGTTTTTTAGAATAGGAAAAAATTAGAGCAGTATTGGCAATGAATTGGATACTTTGTGCAGGGCTTGTTGGTGTGTGAGTTTGTGTTCCTATTATTATTATTATTTTTTTAAGAATTGTACAACATCTGTGTATGATGGTTTAACCTAATGAAAATGTGCAGATAAGATGGATGAACTTAAAAAACGCAAAGTCGCGAAAAGAAATTTGGATTGTGCCTTGGACAGTGAAGTGGCAGTTGGTAAGAATGCGACACACAGTGACGCGTTCGCTGCGGGGTTTGCATCGGTGAATAGTACAGCTCATTCTTCGCCTATTATGATCGTTGTAGATTACGAGATTGATGTTGTTGATCTCCTTATAAATGGAGGAAGTGGTGCCCCTCCCGAATTTGAAGCTGGTTCGACCGAGTGATATGTTAACAGCCTGAAGGAAACTTTTTTATATTTTCTATTTTCAGCATTGAAGACTATTGAACTTTATTAGGACTTAATGTTTGTTTTATGTTGGACTAGTTGTTTTGGTATCTGAATTCCTCAAGATTCACTGGACAATATTTGCATGGTATTGACAACGTATTGCTTGTTAAAATTTTTTTTTAAACGGTTTTTTTTTTTTGGGTTGGTTTCGTATGGATATGATAATTACCTGTATTATTACATGGCCATCAATTCATTATTGAAAAAAAATATGTAACCGAAGCATTATTATTTCATGGTGGGAGCATTAGTATATAATACAGGAAGCATTGCAAAGATTTTCTGTTTGTTAAAAAGAAAGCAGTATACAACACAGGCGAACGCATTTCATTGTTGGTTTTTAAGGGCATTTTCATTCCTCTAATCCTTATTATTGCAAATGAAAGCAGTATATGATACAGCCAAAAGCATTTTTTATTTCCTCTACTCTTTATTATTAAATGAAAACGTAGCAAAGCACCAATCATTTTTGTTATTTTCAGTATGTAATGCATGATAAAGCAGTAAAAAATACAGGCGAAAGCATTTTCATTCCTCTGAGCCTTATTATTAAAAGAAGACGTAATAATAAAGAAAACGTAACAAAGCACCAATAATTGTCGTTATT
>BMAC01000500.1:592804-595304 GCA_014905375.1 Phtheirospermum japonicum
TAAGGCTAAGAGGAATGAAAAATACTTTCGCCTGTGTTATTTACTGTTTTCTCCTGCATTATATACTGAAAATAACGAAAATGATTGCTGCTTTGTTACGTTTTCTTTATTATTACGTCTTCTTTTAATAATAAGGCTCAGAGGAATGAAAATGCTTTCGCCTGTGTTTTTTACTGTTTTCTCCTGCATCATATACTGAAGACATAGACGTAGTTCTAAATAGACGACTCATCGGGACATCCCTGAAGTACGCGGGTATCTACATTTCACGTATATCAAACATTGATTTGAACCAGTTGTTATCCTCCAAATTAAATTCGACCATGACTTGCTTCCATTGCACATCAAATTCCAGAGGCTCGAGAATATCGGACCAAACAATAGAATTCAGCTTGTCCCTGAATGATTGGTCATGCTTCAGATTTGTTGGCACCTTTTCAGGAACTTTCTTCATAATGTGCCACACACAAGCGTTGTCGTGTGCCAACAAGTACCTTCTCGTTTGCAATCTTCATCGCCGGATCTTGATCGGTTATAATCATTGATGGACTACGACCCATGCAAGCCTTAAATTTCTCGAATAGCCATGCCAACATCTTCGCTTGACACCAACCCAATGCCGAAAGAAACACATTTTCCATGGTTGTCTTTTCCGGTGAACGGAGCGAATATCATATTATACCTATTATGAAAATGAATAAATATTAGATTAAAAGCTTGTTTGAGTTTATCTATAGTGCTTCGAATTTTGACACATAACATATGCAACAGGATATTAAAAAACATATTCCTGTGCCGAAAGGTTGAAAAAAGCACCAATTCATTTTAATTTTGAATTGCTAATTTTTTTATTATTTTTTTTAATCACATCAGGTCTAAAACACAAGGACGATATCTATAAAAAAATATGTAAAATGTGGAGAACTATCAAAAAATCATTTAATAAAATAAAATCTATTTGTCGAATAGGTTGCGTCAAATGCACGACATCTCCGAAAGTAGCAAAGTTCCTCCTGCACGTAGGGTCAGCCCAAAATAATCGAGTCAACTTCTCTTGCTCGTCAACAGCATAGTAAAAAACGAATGCCGAACACAGTTCTTTCTTTCTAAAAAGCTTCTCCAACAATATTTGAGCATCAAAACCAACGATGTATGCTTTCAAATCACGTGCAAAGTTCTTAAACTCAGCTTTCGTACAACCTATATTTGAATACCCACCCACGACTTCCTTAAAAAGCCTATACGATTTCGTAGCACCGATGTTCGCCTTAGCACAATTCAACATGAATTGCTTATGAGAAGGGTCTAGATTTCTATTCTCTTTAAGGAACGGCTTGTATATCTCAGAAACTAACATATGACGATGACGTTCAATAAACTCGTTAATCACGTAACCTTGACCGTGACAAAACTTAAACTTGACACGTGCCATGCACCCACAACGTTTTGACATTCGTCGTAATTTTTTTTAAAGGAGAAACAATATTATTTTCATTCTCAAGCACGGCACCACTTGGATTATCGGGGACAGCTTCCTTATCGCCCTCTCTATTACAAAAAACAGATTTAAGCATGATAGTGTTGTCGCGAAGTCTTTTCTCCGATCCAAGGCGAACGTCGAAACCACACTTGGAAGCATAATTTCTATAGAACTTGATACCTGCATCTAGCGACTTAAATAATTTACCCTCGGAAGGCTTCAAACTCAATTCACAATATGGCACGTAATACTCCGTTAGCCCAGGAGATATCTCGATGTGAAACTCGTCACTGTCGCTGATATTGTTGTTGCCTGCAATACAGAATAAGAAAAAAACGGAATTGTTCGTATAAATGGAAAAAAAGAATCTGAACAATTAAAACGGTGCTTTTGCAAAGACTCGGTTGTGCTTTTAGTAAATCAATACAAGAATATGAGGCGACTGTTTAAAAACTAACTGTCCAAAATTTCGGGCATGATATTTGACTGTTGGTGCTTTTTCGATATATATCACTGTTTTTTTTAGTTATCTGTTAGTGCTTCTTATAGACCTTGATGAATAGATTGTTCCTATATTACTTCAAGCAATTAGGTTTGCCGTAAAAACATTCAGAGCGCCTCAAATTTTGATAATACAGACTCAGCAAATTGAGTTTGCGGTGGATAATTTAAAACAACACGATTTAAACAGTGTAAACAAAAAATCAATTTATCGCAGCGAGAAAAGAAGATGAGTTGAGGACGCCGACCTGTAGAAGTTGATTCCATATTCTGATTCATCCGAATTTGATGAGAAGGACGAAGAATGAGGTTGATAATGGATTTGGTTAATTCCTTATACGGATAATAGGTTTAAGATTGTAAAAAAGGGAACGTACGTTATTATGGGATTGAGTATACGTTATATGGGGTATCTTAATTGCATTAAATTTAAAAAGACAATGTTAACCCTATCATGCTTTAAATAAATTCAAAATTCCTTTCAATATTAGCCTTTGATCTTAATTAATCTATGGTCCA
>BMAC01000500.1:600304-606442 GCA_014905375.1 Phtheirospermum japonicum
AGCCACTAATTACTCTTAAGAACGATACATACTTTAAAGGATCATATTACTATTATTATTATCATATATATGTATGTATATACATGAGTTAATAGGTCAAGGTAATTGAATAAGACAAGGAAATTCACCGATTAATCTATTCATTAAGTTTGTATTTTTGGGACCTATAAGGTGGGTTAAATATGGGCTGAGCAACCCCGACTTGTTCTCCACATATAATTAATTAATTAATAATAATTTTATTAAATGTTAGTTCATCAAATTTTACTGATGAGTATACTAAAGTATGGTAGTGTTGTGATTTAGTCACCCGAGTGTTTTTGCTTAAAAATAAACTGTTTCTGTTTCATGTTATCTGTCGTAATTTTGAATTTTTGTTGTCCCATTCTATCTGTCGTATTTATATTTCAAAGAGAATTATTGTTTTTTTTTTTTTTTTTCAATAAGAATCAAATATTATTTTATTATTTTTATTATTTCACACTTTTAATAATTTTAAATAAAAAAACATTATGAATACTTTATACATATAATTATAACACCAATTATTTTACTTAAATCTCTATAAAATGGTCAATTGTAATATATAGAATACTAGGAAGGAAGTACTTTACAAAATATTGAGATGTTCAAAACTCGTCCTATACGTTGACATCTATTAAGCCAAGTTTTTTAATCATTATTCCATAAATATTAATTTAATATGTTCAATATTATTTTGTTTGAAAAGAAATATATATGTGGGTGAATTAAGTCAACATATTTGACAAAGTAAATTGAAGCTAGTTTTTTTTAGCGATGTCCATGGTCAACTAGGCTATACATTGTATATGTTGACGTATAATGAGGACAAACAAAATCGATCACACAAAATTGAACAATTTAAGGCCAAGCAATAAAAGCAAAGCATAACAACCTCATTTTCTTTTCCTAAAATTGTTCCTAGACCCACATCTCAAAAAAGCGTAAATCCAAACAGCCCCTTAGATTATAATAATATACTCCCTAGTCAAGCAAACAGTCATTTATTGTCCGAGGACTAAGTGGAGAAGCTATGATGCTACGTGTTGCTTGCTAGTTGCTACATTTTGATGGCAAACGCATGAGAAATTAATAAGTAGTACGCAACCAGTGATCTGTCCAGACAGGTATTATCGTTTTCCAGTGAGATTTAAAAAAAAAACTGAAGAGAGGGGATGATGCAAGAATTAACAGAGGCGAGAAAAATTGAAGGACAGGCTAATAATAATGGATATGATTTGGCCAAGTATGGGTGTGATAAATCTGAAATGGGTTCTTTTTCTGGTTCAGTTTTATTTTCTCTTTTGGCATCGAAAGATCGTGATTTTCTGCTCTCTCCCACTGGAACTCAGGTTACTATTTTGAACTCTCTCTGTGTGTAAATAGTGATTATAAGTCAAGCTTCTTCTTGGGATAAAGTTTCTGGCTAAGATTAATTGAAAGACTTCGTGGAAAAGAAAAATGAAAAAAATAAAAAAATGAATGCTTTCTGGTTTGTTTATTAATTTATTATCATTATTGTTGTTGTTGTTGTCAATCTTATTTAATTTGACTCAAATGTGTTTGTTCTTGAGGCAGGTCAAAATCTTGGAGCTCAAAGGCAAAATCGTGGCCGTTTACTTTTCGGCCAACTGGTATCCGCCCTGTCGTGAATTCACCCCTGTACTAGCCAATGCTTATGTGCAACTCAAGAATCACGACCCGGGCTTCGAAATCGTCTTCGTGTCGTCTGATGAAGATCAGAACGCGTTTGACGACCACCGCGCTTCGATGCCGTGGCTCGCTATTCCATTTTCCGACTTGGAAACGAAGAGAGCTCTGAATCGTAGGTTTGATATCGAGGGTATACCCTGTTTGGTCATTTTACAACAGGACGGTAATTTTGAAGAGACGACAATTCTAGATGGGGTAGATCTTGTGTACCGATACGGGATACAAGCTCATCCGTTCACGAAAGAGAGGGTCGAGGAGTTGGTGCAGCTGGAGAAGGACGAGCACGAAAATCAGACCGTTAAAGATTTACTCACTAACCGCGAAAGAGATTTTCTCTTGAGTCATTCGATCCCAAAACAGGTAATTCAAACCAAATGATGAAAAACACAAAAACTGTTGTAAGACCGTCTAACTGTTTTGTTTTGAAAAGTATGATTGTACGTGTGTACCTTTAAAGTAGAGCCGGCAATTCTAAGTCCAGCCCGTGGGGCGTCCCAAAAGCCGAGCCTATTTGGACCAGCACAAAGGTGTTTTGGCCCGGTCCAGCCCATTGCTAGCTCTACTTAAAAAGTATAATTGTTTGTTTGAAAAGAATGACCGTTACGTGTTTATTGATTTATTTTGGCCTTGACGATGTTTTTGGTTTCACGAGGCAATTTTAGATTGTTTTGTGGCGTGTTTTTCAGCTACCCGTCGCTTCATTGATCGGGAAAACAGTCGGACTCTATTTCTCGGCTCAATGGTGCACCCCGGGCTTAAAGTTCACCCCCAAGTTAGCCTCCATCTACCAAAAGATTAACCAAGAAATGACCGTTAACGGCAATCGAGACTTTGAAATAGTGTTGGTGTCGAGTGACCGCAGCCAAACAGCTTTCGACTCGTATTTTCAAACCATGCCGTGGCTGGCCTTACCTTATGGCGACTCAAACATCAAAAATCTCACAAAATATTTCGACGTACGAGGAATCCCGGCCTTGGTTATTTTGGGGCCCGATGGGAAAACGGTGACGAGGCTTGGAAGGAACCTCGTGAACCTTTACCAAGAAGACGCGTATCCGTTTACGGAGGCCAGAATAGAATTGCTGACGAAGCAAATCGACGAGGAGGCTAAGAAGCTTCCGGAATCCGAGTACCATTCCGGGCATCGTCACGAGCTAACGTTGGTTTCGGAAGGGAACGGAGGGGGTCCGTTCATATGCTGCGATTGCGACGAGCAAGGGGCCGGGTGGGCTTACCAGTGCATTGAGTGTGGGTATGAGGTGCATCCTAAGTGTGTGAGGGCTGTCTGTAGAGAATGATTTGACAATAACTGGGAGATAGTCAAGTTATGCTATCGATCTTAACTACGTTCACCTCTTTGGATTTACTGATTTTCTATGTTTGTAGTGTTGAAAGAAATGTTTGTCTTAGTATTGTAGTATGATCAAAGTTATTTTGGTGGTGATGTCATATGTGGATCACTAATAAATTCTACTTTACTTCAACTTCTATAAAAATATTTGATGGGTTACACTTATGTGTTATTTCAAGGAAATTAAGGAAGTTATGTTGTTTTAACTTGTTATACAAAGCGTTCAATGGTGTATTTCTTTTCGCTTTTTTTTTTTTTTTCTTTTCTATACAACTTGAGAGTTTGGGTTACCTTGAATGATATATTAAAGTATTAAAGATCATTTTGTCTAAATAACTCACAATTAACAAGTATAAAAGAATACACAAGTATATAGTTCAACTGATAACATCAATTTGTAATTAACGAGTACAAAAAGTACAAAAGTATATAATTTAAGTGATACCATCAATTCGTAATTAACAAGTATAAAGAGTACACAAATATATAATACAAGTGATACCATCAATTCGTAAGAGACTTGATTGAGATGATCTCCCAAACTTTGTTGGGCTAAGCTCATTAAAATACTGTGGGTTACAGAGAGCCAAATTTGTAAATAGTGGGCTGAGGTTGACTACATATTTTTACTTTATCTGATTTGATTTGATTTCTATTATTTTTTTTATCAGGGGGAGAGGTAGGTGGGACTATGATTTGGGCTAAAGGAGTACAAATAGTATTAGAAAAGGCCACATGTTGGGTGCCTGCAACCCACCACAACCTGATTGGACTATGAGCCCAATAGAGCCTATTGGACTGGTTTGCCCAATTAGCATCGAATACTTCACAACGCGTTTGTCGTGTTAAAATTGTAAATTTGGATCCAATTGTTAAGTTTAAAATATCAACAAATTAGTAGGTAACAAGTCAAATTTTAGTTAATATCGTGTAAATGAAGTTTCTAAACAAAGTTTACAAGTTTAGTAGCTCTAAAATCCAAGGGGTAATTGCCAAATACTATATTGGAAAAAATATTTTTGTCAAACATTATGACTAATTATATAAAATATTAAATAGTCCAATCACAAATATACAATTATAAGGTTACCCCTAATAATAATATAATAATAATAATATCAATAAATAATACATCACCACCTCCCGCCGGCTGCCCCCACCGCTGCTGCTGTCCGGCCGCCGAATATAAAGTAAGAAATATAAAGTTATTATTATTATTTTTTTGTCCCAACAAATATAAAATTAGAAATCTAACTATAAAGTAATAAACTTTTAATAAGAAATTTTCTTACTTTTTCATACATAAAATATGAGATTTTCACTATAAAGTAAGATTTTTTTTTTTATCATATATTAAAAATATCTTTATTTTAGATAATAAAGCAAGAAATTTCACTATAAAATAAGAACTTTTCCTACTTTTTTGAATATAAAATAACAAACTTTCTTATTTTAAAGGATATATAAGAAGTTTTATTAATTTTTTGAACATAAAGTATGAAATTTCACTATAAAATAATATATAATTTGTATTAAATAAGAATTTTTTTTTTCTATTTTTTTTGGGTAAAACAAAAGTGTGTAATAAGTAAAAAAAAAGTAATAAGTAAAAAATACGTAACAACATTTGCACATTAAAGTAAGAAACTTTTGCAATCAAATAAAATACTTTTTGTCATCAAATATAAATTTTTGGACATTAAATAAAAAATTTGTTACATATAGTAAGAAATTTAGACATATAGTAAGAATTATTTTTTGGACATTAAGTAAAAAATATTTGAACATATAGTAAGAAATATTTGCACATATAGTAAGAAATACATATATATAGTAAAAAACACTACAAAAAAATTCGGCAATCCTGACGGCCAAATCCGTCAGGATTCCGTCAGTATATCAAATACTGACGGCCTCCTGACGGAATATGGCCGCCAGTATATTTGCGGTCAGGATTGTAGCATCCTGACGGTATTTGTAACCCGCCAGGAATGCCGGCGGTTTCGTTGACGGCTTATACCCGCCTTGGGCTGGGATTGAACCAGAGGGCGGCGGTGGGCTGTGGGCGATTGGGCGTTGGCCTTCAACCGAAGCGGCGGCGGTGGGCTGGGGCTTGAACCGGAGTGGTCGGGCTGTGGACGGCAGTGGCGATGTGGACGGCGGTGGCTAGGTAGAAGGGGGCCGCTCAATTTCTCTCCTCCGCTCAATTTCTCTCCTCTCTTCTCTCTGGATACAGACTGCTGCGCGACGCAATTTTTAGGTTAAATTCCTGACGGCCATAGGCCGTCAGGACTAGCGGGCCTTTATTTTTTTTATTAAAAATAGTATCCTGACGGCCATGACCGTCGGGAGTAGCGAAATTATTTTTTTTAATTAAAAATTATATCCTGGCGGCCTCGACCGTCAGGATCCTGACGGCCATACCCATCAGCGACGCCAATTTTATATACTGACGGGTATGGCCGTCAGTATAATTAAGTGGGATAAACTCCCGCTTTTTTCCTGGCGGGTTACCGTCGGCCTATAATGCTGACAGCCAAAGCCGTCAGCATATCCGCCAGCAAAGTTGGCCGCCAGGAAGGCCGCCATAAATTCTGGCAGCTTTTTGGCCGCCAGTAAATCCGCCAGGACTGACGGATTTTTTTGTAGTGCTTCTAGAAGTGGTTCAATTGGAGTATCACGGGCTTCAAACTTCCAGCCGGAACGAAAATACACCTCAATATAAGCTCGTTGACGTCAATCATAAACGTAAATTCAATCGATACGAGCCATTTGTACTCGCACCCCAAGCGACTGAAGTGCACTACAGTTCGTATCCGAGTTTGAAGCGAGACAAATTAGATTGGTGGGCAACTTGTCAAATCAAAGCTCGATCGACAGTGGATATATCGAGTCTGTCGAAGGACTTGCCGACCTATCTCAGGACTATACACGAGGCTCGTATCCACCCAAATGGGTGGAAATACGAGCACATCCCGGAGAGCCATCGTCAGACGTGGTGGCCTCGTTTTAGGGTAATTTTGAAGTATTTTTTATTTATTTATGTTAAGTGA
>BMAC01000500.1:610794-625931 GCA_014905375.1 Phtheirospermum japonicum
GTACGAGACAGCACCGTCGGACCACAACTGCTTGAGCTCCTCAATCAATGGTTGTAGAAAAACGTCTAACTTATCTTTGGGGTTTGTGGGCCCCGGGACGAGAACGCTGAGAAACATATACTGCTCTTTCATGCACATCCAGGGAGGTAGATTGTATGGTGTGACAATCACCGGCCATGAAGAGTATTGTTTTCCGAAACTTCCAAAAGGTTGAAATCCGTCTGTACATAGACCTAATCTTACGTTTCGAGTTTCAGCTGCGAACTCTGGATGAGCTGGCGGCTTTTTGGCCGCCAGTAAATCCGCCAGGACAGCCGGATTTTTTTGTAGTGAAATCTAGACATATGTAAGAAAAATATCTTGGTTGAAAAAAAAAAACTGACTGCACTGACTCCATGGACATGTAGTAAGAAATTCGGAAGACATACAGTAAGAAATTTTGGCCAGAAAAAAATAATAAAAAACCCGAAAATAAATTCTGACAGTCGGAAAATATTTTCAGATGATCAGGAAAAGAAAATGTGATCGAAAAAAAAAATCTCGTTGGGAAATTTTCCGGTGGCGGCCGACGGCAGGTGGCAGTAGGTGACGGCAGCATGTGGCCCAATTTTATTATTATTATTATTATTATTATTATTATTATTATTATTATTATTATTATTATTATTATTATTATTATTAGTTATTTTAATAGTAAGAGTATTGTGGTATATTCATATCACAATTTTGGACTATTTGATAAAAAGTAGGTACTATTTGACTTAAAATTGGATGGAGGACTAATTGACAAATGGACCTCCACCTGGGGTATTATTTGACAATTTCCCCAATATTTAAAGTTAATTAGTGAATCGAACTTATAATTTTGAGATTTGAAATTTTCAATTTGTTCGTGACATTGTGCAATTGGGGGTAATAGCATACATAGAACATACCAAATCATGTGAAAAAGTATTTAGATCTCATTTTGAAACCTTACAATATATTTACTAACTCGATCCAAATTAAAAGGAAAAAAAAAAGGTAGAAAACCATATAGAATTGTATAAATTTAATGGATAGTACGATTCTATTGATCTCTGACACTGCTAACGATTTGAATCGAGTAAATATATTGGATTATAAAATGGGTGCGGATATACGCACCCCAAAAATTTATTAGATTACCCCAATTAAATTTTTTTTTATAAAAATACCAAAATTATCCTTTTAATTTTAAACACCCCAAAACACAATTCATCTTCAACCTCCATTACCACCCCTGTGCTATGTTCCCACCCGCGCTGTCGCTCAATACCCTGTGTTAATTTGATTTAATGCAGAGTGGGTTTAGTGAGATAGTTGGCATTTTATCTTTCGTCAGGGATGAGTTCCGTAAGACAAAGGCCTTTTGTTTTTCAACTTCATAGACCATTATTTTCATTTCAGCCGAAGCAAAAGCCCAATATACACACCTTGCAAACCAAATAAATGGACTGCACGACCAATGGAAGAGTATTGGGCTAATCTAATCTTACCTTTTCATAATCTTACCTTTGCATGTGTCTTCTTAATTATCGACTAATTCATTAAATATAGTCCTGCAGGGAAAAAAAAAGAAAAGAAAAAGGTGGTAATCCAGGATCTTGGTATAGGATAGAAACTAAATTAGCTATAATTAAATAAGCTGTAAATTTGCATGGTCATATGTTTCTTAATACATCTTTATCTATTTTGATAAACAACGTACTAAAGCAGTCAATAAAATACTGCTAGAGAGAGAAAAAAAAAAGAAAAGAAAAAGGTGGTAATCCAGGATCTTGGTATAGGATAGAAACTAAATTAGTTATAATTAAATAAGCTGTAAATTTGCATGGTCAAATATTTTGGAAGTCCTTTTGAGCATCTAAAGAACTGGCAAGAAAAATATAAATAATATGTCATGGGCGATAGCGCGGGTGGAAATATAGCCCATCGCGTGACGGTCCGGGCCTTACCGGTTCTCGGTTCGAGAAGTTGAAAATCGTTGGGGTGATCGGAGTGAAGCCCTTTTTCGGTGGGAGGAGCGCATAGGGGTGTAATGGAGGTTGAAGAAATTGAAAGTTTTAGTTTTGAGAGGATTACTTAGAAATAAATATATTCCTTTTATTGAATCAAAGAAGATTTGCAATTTCATTACCCATCACGCAACATCCAAAAGTACAAATTCCTTTAGCTAATTTGGAAAGCTCTCATCCTATCAAACAAATGGAAGAGGAGAAGAAGAAGCATGATAAATAGTAAAATAATAATAGAGTACGCTTCGTAGTTATATATGTGATAAGATGAATATAAAATTTGTAATATTACAAATTTTATATAGTGATTTGACAATTTTCTTTGAAAAAAACTCATATGGGATTTTTTTTTTCAAATGATATCCAAAGCCAACAAGAAAAGTGAGTTACCATCTTTGAGATAATATTTTAGTAATTCATTGTGTAAAAGATTGGCCACGCGTATTTCTTTCAATTAGATTGCATCTAATTCTACTCAAACTTCTTCTAGTAGTTAAAGTCCAATTTATAATCTCTCTAAGTTGTTGTAGCACTTTTTAGAACACTTTTACAAACATGAGAAGATAAAAAATGCAATAGCCAAAATTTGAAAGCAAAGAGTATCCCTTCTTTATATATATGCTCTCTCTCGACAGGGATTGGTATCCCACGCAACCGAGTGAACAAACCATATTAAAAAAATACAACACAAAGACACAAACAGTCGACACATACTAAGCAAAGCATCTCATAAAGTAGAGCTCGCCAACCCCTTCATTTTCATTCTCTAACAAGATATATATATCAACCGCAAAAACATTTCTTGTTCCAAACTCTCTCTTTTTCTCTCTCACACACAAACACACATACACATCTCTCTATTTCCAAATGGGATGCTGTTACTCAAAATTCAACAACTCCTCCAGAAACATCCACATATCATCAACTTCCTCATCTTCCGACTCTTACCAACCACCTCCTCCCGCCCCCACCGCCGCCCCACCACCGCTGCCACCCATCGGCCCCATCCTCGGCAAACCCTGCGCCGACATAACCAAACTCTACGACCTGGACCGAGAACTGGGCCGGGGCCAGTTCGGGATCACTTATCTCTGCACCGAAAAGCCCACCGGGCTTAAATATGCGTGCAAGTCCATCTCGAGGACGAAGCTGGCGACGGAGAAGGACATACAGGACGTGAGAAGGGAGATCATGATCTTGCAGCACTTAACGGGCCAGCCCAATATAGTGGAGTTTAAAGGGGCCTACGAGGATGGTAAGAACCTGCATTTGGTGATGGAGCTTTGCAGCGGCGGCGAGCTTTTCGACCGGATTACCGCCAAGGGGAGCTATTCGGAGAAGGAGGCGGCCCGGATTGGGAGGCAGATTGTCAACGTGGTGCATGTTTGCCATTTTATGGGGGTTATGCATAGAGATTTGAAGCCCGAGAATTTTTTGATGGTCAGTAGAGATGATGATTCCCCGTTGAAAGCCACCGATTTCGGGCTATCGGTTTTTATCGAGTCAGGTTAGTCTCAATATAATTATGTGTTCTGAAAATGCACGTTTTTCTTGGTGTTTATAAACATAGATTCTTGTTTTTTTTGGTGATTAGCTGAGTTTGATTGAATGATATTGCTTCGTTCTGAAGTAATATGGTTGCTGCAAATGTGTCATTTTTAGTTGCAAACTTTAATTTGTGCCGTCAAGTTTAGAACTTATACTTACTTTAATTCAATTCTACTAGAGCCAGGCTGAGATAGACTTTTCCTTATTGTTGTTGTTTACACCGTTTAATTTAATAAATATTACACTTTTATGATTCTCTATTGTTATAATTACGCAAATTCAATAAAGACATATAAGAAACTTATTATACTAATCACTACAGTATATTCAAGGAAATAGCAAAAATCTATCATTTGTGGGACATAGGCAGTATTTAATTTTCTGAGTTAGACCAGAATTTACGGTAGTTTTTGTAATTATTATAATTCAATGGATGCCCCTGGAACCTTTATTAAGTTATAGAATATAATCATTCCTTTAATGAATCAATGAAAATATCATATATTAGCAAGACTTTTTTTGTTCCCTTTCACTCTGCGATAGATGATTAAGATGAAAAGAATTGCGTACGTTTACGCGGCTTTAGCATGGATGACACGACTGGTGGGATATTTTCATACTATGTACAGGAAAAGGTGGAGCATTTGCATGGACAATTCCAGAATTAGGACAATAATTGAAAGAAAAAAATTAGGAATTGGAGTGTGACAGATTATAGTGGTGGTTGAAACTATTTTTTTTTAAGGAATATGATAAATATGTGGTGGATGTCACTATAAGTCAACAAGACCGGGTCAACTCCACATTGATAGGTCAACCAGGTCAATTTGTTTTTCATCCGTACTTTTTGAAAATGGTGGGGCTACCTGAAGACAAGGGGGACCCTTCTATGTGGCAGTGAGTTGGAATATAATGGACAATAACCAATAAAGAATATTATATGTAGCTGCTTTTAACACTAGTAAATATAATATTGTAGTAGTACATTTTTTATTAAGGGACAAAAAGAGCATTGATTCATACTTCATGCTGTGTCAAATTTCACCTTTTTATTCTACTTCTTACACCATTGAGATCAATTAATGAAATATTATACAATTATTTGTTCAAAGAACAAAAAAATGTAAACAATTATGTATAATAAAATTGGAATAGAATGTCTTAGTCCACTATCTAGGTAGGTGATATATGTTACCTATCAATATAATATATTTTGACATGTCAAAATCAAATAGTGTCTTTGTGGGGTCATATGTAAAGTTAGAGCTTCATACTTGCGGTTCTCATTTTCATTGGACTTCTGCTGACTCGGATCGGTGTGAAAAAATAAATAATTAATTAATTATAATGTCAGTATCGTAATTCCTAGCTCAATTTGGATTGAGTATATTTAAATCTTGTTTATAAACTATTAAGAGAAAAATGGTACGTTAGGAGTGAAGTGGAAAAGGAATAAAGAAAACTCGAGCATAAAACCAATATCGAAGTACATTAATTTAAAAATCTAAACCACCTTTTGTAATTGTTGAAAAACAAGTTGTGCTTTTGAGTTTAATTTTTCGTTTCCATAAAAAACAATTTTCCAGGAAAAGTGTACAAAGATATTGTTGGGAGCGCTTATTATGTGGCCCCAGAAGTGTTGCGAAGAAATTATGGGAAGGAGATCGATGTGTGGAGCGCTGGTGTCATTTTGTACATACTTTTAAGTGGTTTTCCTCCTTTTTGGGCTGGTAAGTTAATTAATTAAACAATTAGATTTTACACATTTTAGGTTTGTTGAAAAATTCATATGATTCAGAATTCTTTCTTTTTCTGAATGTCAAATCATGTCTATGTCTGAAAAATAAAATTATATTTAGTAGCATTTAATTTTATATATTAATAAAATATAAATTAGGTGTAAGAAAATTATTAATTAAATATTTAGTTTTTGAGTATTAAATAAACGAATATCTTAATATTCAAAATACCAAATTGGTATTTTGAATCCCAGTGAAAACATGGCCTTAATGATTTGTTAATTGTTTTTGTATATTTAAGAAACGGAGAAAGGCATATTTGAAGAAATCATGGGAGGCCACGTAGACCTTCAATCGTCTCCACCATGGCCTTCCATATCCAACGGTGCAAAAGATCTCATCAGGAGAATGTTGACCGTGGATCCAAAGAAGAGAATTACTGCTGCCGAAGCACTTGGTCAGTTAAAAAATCAAACATATATATCTTTTATTTTAAAAGTTAAATAATAATTTAAAAGCATCCTATTCGTTAATAAAACTCTGATTGATCAGAGCATCCATGGCTGAAAGAAGACGGCGAAGCATCTGATAAACCGATTGATAGTGCTGTTCTAATCAGGATGAAGCAATTCAGGGCAATGAATAAGCTCAAAAAGCTTGCTCTCATGGTACGTATATATTTATGACTAATTGGTTACTATAGAAAATTTTCTTGCTAGGCAACATTGTAACTTATTATAAGTAATTATGTTAAATAAGAGTGTTGATTTATGAATTTGGATTATATACACATGAAGGTTATCGCGGAGAACTTGTCAGAAGAAGATATAAAGGGATTGAAACAAATGTTCAACAATATGGACACCGATGGAAGTGGTACCATCACATATGAAGAACTAAGGACGGGATTAACTAAGCTTGGATCCAAGCTTAGTGAACCTGAAATTAAACAACTAATGGAAGCTGTAAGAATTTCTTTCATTAATTTTCTCATCTTACATCGTGTTAAAAACTATAATGTAACAAAAAATATGCATTAATGTTCTTTTTTAAATTTTTTGTCTTCAGGCTGATGTTGACAAGAATGGGAGCATAGACTACATTGAATTTATAACTGCAACAATGCATCGGCACAGGCTGGATAGAGAAGAAAATTTGCACAAGGCTTTTTGCCATTTTGACAAAGATAATAGCGGGTATGTGGTTAATCTCGTTTAAAAATTCTTGCTAATGCAAAAATAACTACTTTTCAAAGAGAAGAAATAAATATGGCCTAATTAAAAAAACTTCAGTTATATTTAGAAATTACAAATACCTAGCAAAAGCTCCTCTCCAGAGAACAACTTGTAAACAAACATCCAAGTGTATCTCTGTTATTTTAACTGGTTTGTTTTTTAATAATTAAATAAATCTTAGGCGTTGTTTTGTAATTAACCATTGAAAAATGTAAAACTCACATCTTTGCATTTGTCAGACATATTACAAGAGATGAGCTTAGACAAGCTATGACACAATATGGGATGGGAGATGAGGCTACAATTGACGAGGTTCTTGATGATGTCGACACTGACAAAGTACGCGATCTTGTTAATTAATTCTTCTTAATCTTTGTTGTGATCTTGATTTGAACCATATTAGCTCATAATTTTGTTGCTGTTGTTGTTGCTGCAACAGGATGGGAAAATCAATTACGATGAATTTGTGGCTATGATGAGAAAAGGAACATTGGACCTTGGAGAACCACCAAGGACAGACTAATAATTGTTGATATTGTTGCAGTAACAATCTCATTATCCGAGGAAAGACTCAGGTTTTATGGACAAATTTTCGACATCGTTTAGTTTGAGTGTCGGTTTAATTATTCGAATCCTTTTTTCTTTCTTCTGTTTTCTTTGTTCCTCAAGTACTGTGACCATATATATAGATTTACCATTAGATCTCACTAGTTTAACACCCGTGTATTACACGGGATTTATAAAAAATATTTTTGAAAACTTAAAGTTTTAAATTTAAAATAAAAAATTGAAAGGATGTCTCAACTGTGTCTTGTTCAATTTATTAATTTTTATAATTATTAATTAATATTATATTTTAATATTTAAATTAAATTCATTAATAATTATTTTCACATACTTATAAAAATTCAAAAGATGTCACATTTTCAACCCGTCTATAATCTATATTAAATAATTATTATTAACTAACTTTATATTTTTATATTTAGATTAATTATTTTAATAATTATATTTACATACTTTGAAAAATTCAAAAGATGGCATACTCTCAAGCATTCCCGCATTGTGCCAGTGTTTAATAGATATTAATTAATTATTTTATATATTTTATTTTTTTAATATTTAGATTGAAATCATTACTAATATTTAGTTACATACTCCAATTATTGCAAATATATCATAATTTATCTATACATAATATTTAAAAATTTCAAAAATAAATTATTCCAACTTTTATTATAAATACGATTTATTTAATTATTTTCATAATTAAGGTTTTTTTTGTAATTAAAATTATTTCATATGTAATTTGTATTTTAGTTAAAATAATTAATTTATACTTTTATAAAAATTATATATGACTTATTTATGTTTTTATATTAGGAGTATACAAGAAAATTATTGAATTAGACAAAATATAATAAAAGAAAACTATTAAGTTGGGATAAATATAATAAAAATATATATTAAATTAGATAAGATGCAATAAAAGGAAAATATCAAATTAGGTATATATTAGGTTCGGATGACACATAAGCAACCCAAGCACCAAATTCTTTTATTATCCAAACGAAACAGGCACATAGATTAAGAGGATTTTGCATTAATATATATTTATTAACACACGTGTATTAAACGGTACTTATTAAAAGATAAATATAAAAAATATTTGTGATAATTACTGAATTTTAAATTTAAAATAATGTATTATCAACCCGTGCCTTATACATGTATAATCTATTTATTAATTATTATAAATATTAAATAACTTTGTATTTGATGTTTAAATTAAATTTATTAATAATCTTAATTACATACTTACAAAAATTCAAAAGGCATCACATTCTAAACCAGTGTCTAATATCTATTTTATTAATTATTATTATTAAGTCATTTTATATATTAATGTTTAGATAAGTTCGTTAATAATTATTAGACATACTTTGAAATATTCAAAAGATATCATACTCTCAACCCGTGTCGCATTATACTTGTGTCTAATCAATGTTTATTAGTTATTAGTTTATAATTTAATATTTTTATGTTTAGATTGAATTCATTATTAATATTTAGTTACATACTTAGATTATTGTAAATAACTCATATTTTACCTATATGAAATATTTGAAACTCAAAAAATAAAATTATTTTAAATTCTATTAACAATAAATCTTATTTAATTATTCTGGTAGGAGAGGGTTAGTTAGCAAATAACTCATGGGCTGCATACAACTCATAAGTAAATAAAGCTTTTTTTTATTAAATTTATTTTATATGTAGTTTATCTTTTAATTAAATAACTAATTCAAATCTTATCTACTAATTATATATGACTTAATTATATTTTTATATTAAAAGAATTAAAGGAAAGTATTGAATAAGGAAAAATATAACCCGTATATTATGCGAGATTTAAAAAGGGGGAATATTTATTAAAAATATTAAAATAATAATATTGAAGATGATAAATGCAAACAGTAACATTATTTATTTTATTTATGAGAAGATTATTTTTAACAATAAATAATTTTTACACACAAATCAGAACATTGTTTGTTCTAATTACGGTAAGACTGGTTGTCATAATAAAGAATCTTCAAGTTTTTTTACAGTGAGTCATGAAATTAATTGTAAAATATATCAAAATAGCCTAAACTTGAGGTGGAACGAAGTATAAAATTGAGTTTGAGAAAATATAAAACATACAAAATCTGCGTGTCACATTTGAATATGTAATATAAAAAATTAAAAATTATAAGACACTGATAATTCTATTGAAAAAAACGTCATCCATCTAACTTGTAGTGTATGTAATATTATTTCATTATTATTTTTAATTTATTTTTATGCGTTAAACACTAATTTGTTCGTATAAATATATAATGTGTGTATCAATACATTATATTGGGATTAGATAAAAAAAATTATAATATATTTAATATTTATTTTCCTATGCGTAATAATTTATTATTATTTATTTTATCTTTTTGTTTTTCTTTTTTTGGGGGCATAAAAATAGTTTATCATATATATATATATATATATGTTATTTTCAATTAATTATATTAGGATTAGATAAAAAAAATTAAATTTACTTTTCTTATATTTATTTTTATTTTGTAATAATTTATATAACTCGTATTTTTTTAATTAAATATTTAAAATTCAAATAATACTATTTTGAATTTTATTATAAATAAAAATTAATTCAACTTATAGATTTTTTTCTAATTTCTAACTTATTTATATTTTATATTAGTAGAATAAAAGAAAGATATTGAATTAGGAAAAATATGTCAAAGAAAATATTAAATTAGGTAACATGTAATAAGGGAAAATATTAAATTAGGCAAAATATTTTAAAAAAATATTAAATTAGGTAAAATTTAATAAAAATAAAATATTAAATTAGGTAAATATTAGGTTCGGATGATACCGAAGCACCAGAATTTTTTTCAAAGCTAACGAATTATGAGAAAAAGACACATATAATAGAAGGATTTTACATTAATATATAAGGAAGATTTGACATATTAGGCACACATAAAGTAATGAGAACGCATGTGATCAGTAGAGAATATTTAATGGCCTGTATCATAGTTGTGTTCTTCGTAAAAACTAACAGAACATTTAAATGTTGGATGAAATAAGGTGTAATCCATTAACCGAAAATTTTCTAATTAATCAATTTCAACATACCACATTACGCACTCATTACACACACTACACACATTCTACACAAATTTCTGTTTATAATTCTATATTTTTCCAAAAGAACATTCATTCATTTATTTCTTCCCCGTCGACCACAGCGACTAATATGGCTCGAGAATCCAGACCGATGTGTCGAAGTGAAAGCCCCTTAATTTCTTTTATCACTAGTGCAGAAATAGCAATCGAAACGTCTTTTTTCGCTAATTAAAACGGTTCTGGCGGCGTCCTAGATCGAGTTGTTCTAGAAAGTCGAACTTTCTAGAACGGGTGTTGCAGCCATTTTACATAGTCCGACTTTCTAGAACAATTCAGTCCCCATTTTAATAAATACATTTACTTATTCTAAAAAGTACTATTTTGAGTCCGTAACCCGTTATTGAACCGTTCTAGAAAGTGATTTTCTAGAACGGATTTAGAAAAGACGTACTAGAAAATATTATTTTCTGAAATTGGTTTTGAAAACACTATCTAGAAAGTATGATTTTCCAGAACGGCTTTTGAAAAGGCGTTCTAGCTTAATGTAATTCTAGAACGAATTTTCATAAATTTGTTCCAGATTAGTGATTTCTAGAACGGGTTTCCTTAAACCCGTTCTAGAAAGTACAATATTTAGAAAGTTACAAAATTAAGGCACAAAGACACTTCCAGTTTTGTTCTGTGCAATTCCTTTAATAAGCAAAGAGATAACCTTAAGTGGAAAGGCATACTTATCGTCGGGTGAATCATTTTTTTTTTCCGCAAGTTATGCCTCAACCACAGTCATCTGAAGGGCGAAAAATGCGTAGATCATCGTATGAATTAAAAATAAATTTGCTAGATTTCTCCAGCATATAAATAACAAAAGTCTGATTCAAAGACAAAAATAAATGTGGAAAGCAAACAAAGATACCGATCAACACCTGATTCAAAGTAAGGGTCTCAGTTTTATCGCTGCAAACCCATTTTTTAACAGGGTGATAACCTTCTAACCAGCATTTTAAATATGCAACATCACTCGGAAAGAATTACAAGGGAAAGTGTAATGATAAGAAATGGGGTCAACTGTGCCTTCAATCACTACAAAAGAAATTGTGTTTGCTGACGAGCGGATCCGTCAGAACCGTCAACATTTTACAAAATGCTGATGGGTCAAGCCCGCCCAATCCGAACCGCATTAATTTAAATCCTACATATGGCATTGGGTTGGATCCGAACCCTGACCTCTTGTAAATAGAGGAGGAGTGTTACCGTCTACCCAAGTCAATCAAATGTGATAGTTTATATATTTTTAATAAATATTAGATATGTAAATTAAGTTATAAATTATATTTATAAATGTAGATTATATTTATAATTAATGACATTATAAATACATAATATTATTATAAATATATATTATTTCGAAATATATATGATTAATTATAAATATATTTTTATTTATATATAATATTATATATATATATATATAATATATGAATAGGGATATATTTAATTATTATAAATATATAACATTATATAAATATATAAATATATAATTATATTACATTTATAAATGTATATTATAATTAAATCAAATTTATAATTAATTAATTAATTATGTATATTATATTTATTTCATAAATAATTAATTATATTATAAATAAATAATATTATTTTAAAATGTATTATAATTATAATATTATAAATTTATATTTTTATATTTATTTTATATCCCTTCAAATAATTATATATATATATATAGGGTTGGGTTCAAATGAGAACCCGTCATTATACTCATCGTGACCATGAGATTGGATAATCTTGATGGTTGAGATCATGACATGTAATTATGGTAATAATATAAAAAAATGCATTAATTAATTAAAAATGGTATTTTGGACATATATCAACGTTTACAAAGAGCACTACATTGTTCTTTAGAAAGCACAATAGATTAAGAAAAAAAATACTACGATTGTATACAAAAAGCATCGCAAGTTTCGTCTATAAACTGCAAATTCAAAAATTTAAAATGAAATTCAAATCTTCAACAAACCATAACTTTTTCAAATTTTATTCGTTTTGAATGAAATATATATCAAATTAATCATATTCTCAAGATCTACAATTTAAGATACATATTGCATATTTTAAAACGTAATATATATATATATATATATATATATATATATATATATATATATAATTAAATTAAAAAAACTGGACTGATTTTAGCACTACAGTACTGTGTAAAAAGCACAATGAACCCTGGACATATAATTGCACTGTGCAATATTAGATCTAAGGTCAGGATTAGTCCCCTAGGTTCACATATAATGACGGGTTCTCATTTGAACCCAATCCTATATATATATATATATATTATATATATATATATATATATATATGTATATATATGTATGTATATATTGTTGACGGCCCTATTGGCCGTCAGCAAATTGCTGGCGGCTTGTTGCCCATCAGCAATTTTTTTTTTTTATATTGTTGATGGGTAGGGATGGCAATGGGCGGGCGGGACGCTTGAAGATGTCGTCCCCATCCACGCCCCACCCCCACTTCAAACTAAGCGGGTATCCCCATCCCGCCCGCAATACCCAATCACCCGCTCTTGTACATATACTCGGTTCATACCCGCTTGTGCCCATCTACATTTTATTACTTAAAAAATTTTAAAAAAATTATTAATATGTGAACAACATTGTAAAAAATTTTTTTAACAAAACAACTAATGTAGCATAAAAAAAATTCAAAATTTTAAATGAACAACATTTTTTTCTTTTTGATATAATAATTCACATTCTTAATTATTTTGTTTGATAAATTTTATTTTTTTAACATATTTTTTTATTTGCCCGCGAAAATCGCGGGCTTCACACTAGTATGTGTGTGTATATATACACACACATATGTATGCAGCTCTTTCATTTTTGATAGATTCCAACTAATTACAAAAAAAAATAAAAAATCTTAAGAAATTTCGAAACACGTAGCAATTGCAATAACATGTTTTTTTACAAGTTATATAAGACCATCAATCCAAATTGAAAATTTTACGACAATTTTAGCTTCTTAGAAAATAATAAATAATATTGTCCTCGCCTAAATTTGTTTTCTTGTTTTTACTTTTTACAAAAATTAGAACAAGTTGATTAAGATTTATGTGCATGAAAATTCTCGATTTGAATTCTTTTCAATTTTCTGGTCGACAAGAACAATTTTTTCCCTATCTTCAGTTCTTGTGAGAATTTGTTCTAGACAACTAATTCCATTAATTACATTATGCATTCACTCACACACACATACACAAAAATTTATTTATTCAAAAAAAAATGGGTTTTTTTGGGTGGGCGCGGATATACGCACTCCAAAATATTATTAGTTGACCCCAAAATATTTTAAACAAAAATAATCATAAATGAAAAGACTAAAATAACCTTAACCGAATGTATAATTATAATTGAAAAAATAAAATTTACACGTACACCACCCATGCTACGCCAAAACTCAAAATAAAAAATTTCCTTTCACAAATTGCCATCCTCCCACTTTGCGCCGCCGAGACCCACTGGACTCCTCCGCCGCCTTCGACCTCGACCCGAACGCCCTTCGCCTCTTGTCCAGCAAGCCTACCGTCACCATCAAAATCTCCATCTTCACAGGCCGCATGGGCCGCACATGCGGGGTCACGAGCGGGAAGCTGTTGGGCTCCGTTCCAGTGTGTGTGAACCTGGGTTGCGCTCAGTCGAGGGCCTGCGTTTATCAGAACGGCTGGGTGAAGCTTACCTTTATCAGGTGATTATTAGGCAGCCGGTTTTCAGCTGTAAGTTCAGCACCGACCGGATTAATAGGTCACTGTGAATTTTATTATTCCCATCACGGTGAGTTTTATTATCTGAAACCGCCCGTAATAGCATCACTTTCTACGGCGGTTCAAGAACAACCGCCGTGAAAAACACGGCAGGCGATTCTAAGGCGGTTCCAAAATCCCCGTAAAAAGCAAAAAAAGAACCGCCAGTGAAAAGCAGTTTCTGCAGTAGTGTCATCACATATATACTGGTAGATATAATAGACTTTTGCCAAGACCCTAAAACGGAAAATTAATAAAAAAAAATGAAACACTAAACCTATAAAATGACAAATTAAACCCTAAAAATGGATAAATAAACCTAAAAAGTGTAAAACTAAACCCTAAAATGGAAAAGTAAACTCTAAACTCTAAATTTTTGTCACATTTCATCACGTATAACTACTATGTATCATGTATAACTATTATATATCATCAAATTTTTATAGGGTACACCTACACTACAAAAAAACATGAAATTTTCGAGGGATTTTTCGAGGGAAATAAATTCCCTCGGAAATTTCCGAGGGAAAACCGAGGGATATAAAAATCCCTCGGTATTTTCCGAGGGAATCCAGTTCCCTCGGAAAATCCCTCGGAAATCAGGGCGCTAAATGTTCCCGCCATATTTACCGAACGAAAAACCGAGAGATGACCGACGGATGGATTTCCGAGGGAATTCGTCCCTCGGAAAACCGAGGGATTCTTAATTCCCTCGGTTTCATTTATTATTTTTTTAAGAAAATTAATTATATTTTCGAGGGAATACAATTTCTCTCGAAATTATTCCGAGGGATCGAAGTTTCCCTCGGAATAATCCCGAGGGAAATTGTATTCCCTCGGAAATGTAATTAATTTTTTTTTAAAAATTTAAAAATAATTAAAATCGTAAAAAATAGAAAAAAATAATACAAAATAGGATTTATTTCAAAACTGCTTCTCCACTAATCAACTCAACGTAAGTTTGTATGCTTTCATTTTCGGTTCAATATTATTGCAACTATATAGGGTTAAATTATTATTATTAGTCATGTGAAAATCA
>BMAC01000501.1:0-140823 GCA_014905375.1 Phtheirospermum japonicum
CAGGTAATAATGAGGTGAATTTGGTGAGTGAAATATAACATTACACAAGATAGGTAAACTGTGCTGATGGTTCACAAAATTCAGCTTTGTATTTTTTGGCCTATTTTGTAGATTAAGTCATACAATTTTTTTTTATAAAAAAAGGGAGGAATAATAAGTAAAGTAAGTAAGGCGGTTTATGTGGTCATAAACCTATTTTGAGGAAGAGTCGTGCTTTAAACAAAAAAAAGGGAATTAAAATCGTATTTATTCCTAAAATCGGCCGGTGAGATTTTTAGGGATTTTCCTTTTATTTTTACTCCTTCTCTCACCTCTTTCAACGGTCACTTTTTGGGGGCTTAAAAGGCTGATTTCTTTTACCGTTTGATCACAATCCCCAAACCCTTCTTCAATTACAACTCTCAGACTCCTTTCTCCTCTCCAATTCTATCGAATTTCTGCTCTTGGTTCTTTGTTGCTGTGAAATTTTGGCAGGATGTCTAGCTCTCCACCGCCGACAGTCCCTGAGTTGCCAGAGGAGGTTCGCCGCTCCGGCGACCAGATGCCGTTGCCATATCCAAAAATAGGCGGCCTGGATATCCGTGAAGAGATTGGTGGTGGTAGCTCTTCAAGCCCACCGCTATCAACATCGCCGCCTGCTTTGCATGCACCAGATTCTCTCGCCGCCGTACCTGTTCCTTCGCCGGTTGATGCTACGCCGGTCTTTCAGGTGTTCCCTGGGCAGCCCGGGAACGAGATTGATGTCGATAACCCCCCGACTTAGCTTTTGTGGCTGAGACCTTTGGCCGCGTAGGGAATCCTACCCTAAAGCGGTCCAGGCGTCTGCGCAACATACCGCCCGGCGTAGTGCCGCCCGCGGTCCCAAAGAGCAAGGCAGGTCCGCGCCGCCACGTGGCCGATTGAACACATCAATCTCCAGGAAGATGTTGTCGTGGAGTCTGATCCCGATGATCATGATTTCATGCCGTCTGCTCCGATTGCCGGAGTTGCGCCGCCGTCTGCTTCTGCTCCCAGTTTGCCGGAGAAGAAGAGGTTTACTCGCCGGAAGCAGCTCGTACGAAAAGCCGACAGGAGACCCGGCCAGACAAAAGACAGTGTTTCTCCGAGCCAGGCGAATGTCAAAGTCTCTCCAAAGTCTTCTGCTACTGAGTACTCTTCGCCTCCATATACTGTGCTCGATTTCATCACCGGAGAGGTTACTAGTTCTGTCAAGTCGCCTGCTGCTGTTCCCCCGCCGTCTCCTATTCCTACTGCTTCGCCTGAGTTTGATACAGGCCTTTTTGAGCATTCCCCTGACTCTTCAATGGATGTGCCCTTGCAAGAGATTTTTGCTGCTCTCAAAAAGGACAAGAAGAAAAAGAAGACAGCTGCCAAGGATGATGTTGGTAGTCATGTTGGTAGTCCCTTACCAACATTGAGTCACTCCCAGTCTGTCTCGTCTGCCCGCACTGCATCTGTTCCTGTTCCATCGAATTCCCCCGCGCAAGTCCTCCTCGGCTGCCTGTGATCATTCCCAGTCCTCAGCTGGCACTGATTCTCCTTCGCCAGAAATTGAGGACATGGAGCCCTTCTCCGAGAAGTTTTTAACTGCTGAAGCTGCTGAGCTGTTTGATGTTTATCAATCCCGACATTTGATCGCTGAGAGAAAAGTGCCGTTTGACCTGTTTGAGCGCCACAACCTGGTAGCCTATCTCCGTTTCCATGGTATGTACTCCACAGTCTCTACCGCCATTCCTTTTGTTAGGGATATCGTTCTTGAGTTTTATGCCAATATGCTGCCATCAATTGCCGATTTAAATTCTGTGAACTATGGGAAGGTTTTTCTGCGAGGCCAAGTGTTTTCCTTTACCCCTGACCTTATTGATGATTTGTTTGGCACAACTACGCACCGGGTACTTTTTCTGTGGTTGACATGGATGAGGTTGTGTCCTTTCTGTCGGGTGGGATGGTTCATTCATGGTTTGAACAATTGCCGAGCACTAGGCTCTCGTCCTTGCACTCCATTATGCATAAGGTGGCTCTGTGCAATTGGGTCCCTTCCAGGAACACCACAGTTGTTACTCGGCCACAGGCCCAGTTTTTGTTCAAGCTAGGGAAGGGAATTCGGTTTAGTTTCGGCCACCATGTTTTTGATATCGTGACTAAGTTTGCCACATCTAGGTCGGCTGCCTCGTTGTGCTTTCCTTCTCTTATTTTCAGGCTACTGAAGAGCCAGGGTCTGACGCTTCACCCAGATGATGTGCTCACGGGTGATGCTGATTGGTTCGCTTTTTAGAGGCCAACACACTACTGGTGCACGGGTGCTCGATTTGCCTTGGCAAGCTCCTGCTCCTGCCGATGTTGCTAGTGATGTTGAGACGGACGATCCCAACATGGTTCGCATTTCTGCGCAGCTCCTGCGTGCGCATGTTGCTTCCATAGATTTGCAGATTTCTAAGCTGCAGGCACTTCGTTGCTCGTTGTTGGAAGCCCTTTCCCTTTCTGGTCAAAAAGGGGAGAGAGTGACGCGAACGTAGGGGGAGGGAGTTTTGCTGGAGAAGATGATGAGGATGCTGATATTGCTGATGTTGCCGGAACTGAGAATGCGGCTGATGATGCTGACGATGCTGTTGCAGCCGAAGCCTTGGCGAGCCTTGCTCAAGAGAAGAGGCGTAAGCGAATACGGGCGCGCAACAAGGCTTTGAAGAAACTGAGGGAGAAAAAGAAGAGGAAGAAGAGTGGTGAAGGAACTTCGACATCTCCTCGACGGTCGAAGAGGATTCGAAGTCATTGAGTTCCTTTACTCTGTTTGTTTTAAGAAAACTGTTTTGTTTGAACAATATTGGTTTGTAATGTTGGTTTGCATGTTAACAACATTGGGTGCTTTATTTAGGGGGAGTTTTCTGTTTTAGGGGAGTTAGTATTTTCATTTGTGTTTGCGTCTTAGTGTTTTGTCCAGAAAGGCAAAAGGGGGAGATTGTTGAGGAATTATTCTTGGCAATAATTCCTATTTTGTTATTTGCCTTTCTTGGGCACAAAAATAAATTAGGGAACTAGATTTAGGACAATTTTATGTTTCCTAGTTTATGCACAAGACTTTAATTATTCCTAGATTGTGTTTAGGATTTGTTTTTAGGATTTTACCAAGTTTAGGATTCTTAGTTGTCTATTTAAGACACAAGTAATCCTACACTTGACTCACGGTTTTCATTAGAGATTGATGCACGGATTTCTTGAGGAGAAGAACGCAAGACGCACGACGCAAGAAGACGCACAAGGAAGGAAGAACACGACATACTACTTGGAGCCAACGATCGTGATAAACAAGATCTTTGAAGTTGTGTAACCAACGGAGAAGATCTTGCCATTCCGGKAACAAGTATTTAGTATCAAGTTTCTTGATATTTAGTTTTCATATATTACTTTATAATTGTGTATTGAACGTGAATCGAAAGTAATATAGTTTACGGGTTTGTACACCCAAGTTCACAAGTATTTACTTGTGAACTGATTTTGTTTAATCGTATTCTCTTTTTAAATATCCGCTGCATAACCTGGTGTTATTTAGTTGATGTTGTTAATCAGTGTTATTAACATTAATTAACAACATCACAAATCTGGTCCTTATTTTTAAAACCATAGACCTTCTAATTTTACACAGTCTCTCATTTTCTTTAGAGAGAATTTTGACCTTCTAGAGTAGTTTACACCAATTATCATACAACTCTTCGTAAGCAGTACCAAAATCTTCATTCTCATCACTTTCAGTTGTGGTGAATGAGTTGAGACACATAATGTCACTCGTACTGTCAGTGTCATCCCAGATAACACAGACGTTCATGGCAGCAACCACCTCGGTTTCTTTTGATTCATCATTATCTTCTCCATCACTCATGGCGATAAAATTCTTTTTCCTTAGGGTATTGGCACACTCATACTTATAATATCCGAACCCTCAGCACTCATGATATTGAACATTGTCCAAATCCTTGGTGCTGTTTTGATTTCTGGGTTCAGATTTCGCACTCGTAGGCATCATATCTCTTCTTTGGAACCTGTTGACAGGCTGATCCAATGGTTGGGGAGTGTTAGGCTCAAATGAAGACTTGAGGTGCCCGTTCAAAGGTTTTCTTGAGATGTTCTTTTTGTTCAGAAAATCACCAAGTTTCCTGGTGATGAGAGCAATGCCATCCGCATCTAAATTTGCATACTCGGCCTCGTATGCTATGGCGGCAAGGTCAAGGTCTTCGTCTTCAGAATTTGGGGCTGAAGACAGAGCAATACTTCTCCCTTTCAGTTGCTTAATTTTTAATTCCATCTCGTAAGTCTTTAACAAGTTCATCAAAACTCATGACAGAAGTGTCTTCGTCTTCTTCAATGACAGTAATTTTCATGTTGAATTTTTCTATCACGGATCGCAGGAATTTGCTCACTAGCCTTTCATTTGAGATGGGGGATCCCAATGATTGACATTCATTCGCAATGTCAAGAAGCTTTGCACTATATTTGGCAATGGTTTCACTTTCCTCCATTCTTAGTACTTCAAATTGTGTTGCCAGTATTCTTAGTTTGGTTCTTTGGACTCCTTTGGACCCTTCACAAAAGAGCCTCCCATGCTTCTTTAGCCGTCTGTAGGTTGGATATGATTTTGAATAAGGACACATCCACAAAGTTGTAGATGGCATTCAAAGCTTTGGTTTTAGCATTTGAAGTAGCAAGTTCTTCTACAGTCCAGTCAACCTCGTTTTTTAAAATGATATCACCATCCGGATCGTCTCTCCTGGGAGCCTCCCATCCAGTCAAGATTGCGCGCCAGGATCTTTCGTCCATCTTTTTTATGTAAGCTCGCATCCTTACTTTTCAGATTGCGTAGTTTGTTTCGTCTAACACAGGAGGTCGGATTGCAGCGTTCATTACTGTATCCATTGTTTTCCTTCAAAGTACGCGGGATCCTCACTTAGTAGAGTCAAGTGATCGCTCTTGATACCAACTGAGAGTTTTGAAGGATTTCAATAACTTGTATGAACGTTTTTAACTCCAAGTGTTAGTGATGATGTTGAAGCATCCTAACTAACAAGGTTGCAAAAGATAACTCAATAATAATTTTTGTCTGTGAGTTGAATAAACTCACAGAATGCGACCGTAGGCCAAAAGATATATTTTTAGAAATATTTACAATCAAGGAGAAAATGATTCTAGTAACATTACAAAAAGAATTTCTCCTAAAATTCTTCTTATTCAATCAAACACGAACTCAAATAATATTTCTGAAATAGAGCAAGGGTGCCGGAGTAGGATTTCTGTTTTTCTCTTTCTCGCAGACGTAGACTTCATCAAAAACGCCAAGAGGTACTTATAGCTTAACTTTCTTGAGAGAGTCCTTGTTCCACATAATAAGGTCTTGATGTTTATCTCTAAAACAATATAAGACAATGACTCTTTTAACTACTAACATTCTAACTAACATTAGAATCCAAATAGACAAATAACTCTAAAATAAATAACATAATTAATACGATTTAATTTCTTTGTAGACGATAATCCTATCACTATGAATGGACCCCAATACGTTTGTTAGTTGTGTCTCAAAACATTTGCTTGGAAAAATGCAGCTGGATGGATGGCTGACTTTGAAGCCAATTTTCTGAATGGTACAATTGTAAGAATACATAAGGTAACCATATATCCCATTCGGACCACAGTTGTTGATAGCTAAAAAACCTGTTTGTTTCTCAATTTATACACTGGTCATGCATGTGCCCCAAGCCCCATATTATTGTTTGTTTGGTCCTTCTCTCATTTCCATCTATGAACTGGCCTCAACCCCACTCTCTCATCATCATTTACTCGTTCAGAGAGAGAGAGATTTTATTTCTCTTATTCCACATTATTAGTCCAATAATTTAGTAATCTTGGCTCGCGCTATGTTGGAAGTTATACGTGCAAAGATGTGGTTCTACAAGAAGATTTTAGTGATTTCTCATTAATATACTTGGAATGGAAATATATAGAGAGAGAGAGAACGCGCTCTATAACTATAAGTGATCACTTTTTTAATTTTGATCGATATATTTAGATTATTTTCAATGCAACAATGTTGAAAGTATATAAAATTTGACACATGTCAAAAATATGATTATATGGCACATTAAATATTTGATATTGTTATAATTAATGTCAAATTCTAGACATTGCTTTTGATAATGTCTACTTTTAATTTGAACATTATCGTCAAATCATATTATTTCTCTCTTTGTCTTTATAAAAAAAATGATCACATGAATAACATTTCCATTTATACGTTGGAGAATTTTTTGTAAAATATCAATTTACTTTATTAACTTTTTTGCATTGAATATGCTTTTTAGAAGGTTCGGACAATTAGTCTGATTTTGTTATGGAAATTGTGTGATTTTATTTTCAATTGTTAACTATGACCGATGGGCCCCCACATAAAGTTGGTGATTTTAGTATTTTGCTGTAAAAAAATTCAATTAAACACACTCAGATTCTCAAATTTGTCCCGTGAAGTGTGGTGATTTAATTTGTCAATTGTTGTGTCATGTTACCAAAACTCCTGAAATTCTTCATACATCAAATGTCCCTCCACCTATATTTCTCTTTCAATTAGATCTCGCCTAGATAGGCGCTCTACTTAATGCTTAAAGCTTAACGTTTTCAAAAGCACCGTTATAGTCAAAGTTTGCTAGTCTGATGAAGGTTGTTATAAACCTACCAGTGAACATGTAAATGTAATGTGTATGTTGCAAATGAGTTTGGATTTCTTGTAGTTTTGTGCATGTTTTGAGGACAAGCTTATTAATTAGAGTGTGATTTGTTGACAAGCTGATAATTTGAGGCAATTAATTACTAAGCTTAACGTGGAATATGGAGTAGTATGTTGAACTATCATTATCTGTTAAGATTAGATGTTAAACTCTCATTATCTGTTAGATCTTAAACTATCAGAATTTAGAAATATTCCTATCCTAGTAAATATCAAATACTATGAATATGAGCTTAATCTTAATTGGCTAGTAAAATTACTTAATCAGAAGTCTACAAGCATCATTGAAAATTTCTTAGTTCTCACCGTTAGAAGTCTATCTATCTTTCTAAAGTTCAAAATTGCATGACAAGTATTATCAACATCAAAAGAATCATATACATAATTAACTAGTAAACAAATAAAAAGGAAACTCCTACCATGTCAAGAAGTCCATATTTCTTAATAACTTGACACTTGGCTAGCTAATTTGTGGTCAACTTTTTTTTTTTTCTTTTTTTAGTACTAGCCAATGGCCAGATATCGGTAGTTTGATAGTTTGAGAAGTGAAAATTTGGGTTTATTAAATAAATATTGTAATTTTTATTGAAAGTTGAGAAAATATTAACAAAAAAAAAAATTAAAAAAATAGGTCGGCATCCTGCTCACATACTAGAAGTTATAAATAAGAACCGTTCTAGAATGTGAGTGGGACGCCACTCAACCTAAAGGACATTCTAGAAGGTATAATTAAACAACCGTTCTAAAAACAATTACTTGACATTTTCTCAAAATCAATAATTTTATCATTTACAAATAAAAGAAATTTTATTAAATAAATAATTAGAAACTACACAGAAACGAGTGAATTTTAAATTTTTAAATAATTAATAATTTCTCACAAAATAAATAAATTAAGACTTTTTTCACATAATTAATAATTTCATATAAATTTAATTTTTCACATAATTAAGAATTTTACACAAAATAAATCAATTAACAAATATAATTATTCACATAATTAATAATTTCATCACAAAATTAATTAAAAAAAATAATTGACATTGTCACAAAATTAATAATTTTCTCATTTACAAATTAAATCAATTTTATTAAATAATTAACAACTAAACAAGAAACGAATAAATTTGAATTTTCACATAATTAATGATTACTCACAAAATAAATAAATCAAGAATTTATTCACATAATTAATAATTTCATATAAATTTAATTTTTCACATAATTAAGAGTTTTACACAAAATAAACCAATTTACATATTAATAAATTTAATTATTCACATAATTAATAATTTATATGTTTGTGAATTTATGTTTTTATTAATTTCAATTTTTAATTGGTTGTAAAACTTTTATTGATTTGTGATGAAATTATTAATTATGTGAATAATTAAATTTGTTAATTGATTTATTTTGTGTAAAATTCTTAATTATGTGAAAAATTAAATTTATATGAAATTATTAATTATGTGAAAAAGTTTTAAATTATTTATTTTGTGAGAAATTATTAATTATTTGAAAATTCGAATTTACTCGTTTCTTGTTTAGTTTTTAATTATTTATTTAATAAAATTGCTTTTATTTGTAAATGAGAAAATTATTGATTTTGAGGAAATGTCAAGTAATTGTTTCTAGAACGGTTATTCAATTATACCTTCTAGAATGTCCTTTAGGTGCGGGATGCCACTTGGAGTGGCGTCCTGCTCACATTTTAGAACGGTTCTTATTTATACCTTCTAGAATGTGAGTGAGACGCCACTCCAAGTAGCATACCGACCTATTTTTTCAATTTTTTTTTTTGGTAATATTTTCTCAACTTTCAATAAAAAATACAATATTTATTTAATAAACCCTGAAAATTTCACCACAATTAAACAAAACAAAAAAAAGATTGAAATATTATAAGATGGCCGGCGAGTTTGTTTACACAACATTATTCGTATATATTTAATTAAATTATTTATTGAAAACTATATGAAACCTAAATAATTTATTATTCCGGTCTCAAACAAATATATAATAGTAATATTTATCTTCGTATAATTTTTTCATATATAAAATATTAATTAAGAAACAAATTTGTTATTTGTCTCTCGTGCTTGCTAGTAAAGCAACGCGCTCAGAAATGAGAGAAAAATCAAAATATATGAAAAGTTAATTTCAGATTGTAGAATTTGGAAGATTTAGAATTTGTTGTTTTTTCGATAATTTCTGATCTCTGTGGACCTCTCAATAAGATTCGAAACCAAATGAAGTTCTGACCATCTATCAAATAAAAAAGAACGAAAATATCTTGTAGGATCCCCAAATCAGACTTATTCCCAAAATACCTTTGTCCCGGCTATTGTGAATCCTACGAAAACTTCATTTGGGTTTGAATCCTACTGAAAGGTCCACCAGATGAATTCGAAAAGTTTCAAATATTTTGCGTTCCTACAGACAAGTCAAAGTCCTATAAATTCTGAATTCTATCCAAGAAAATTAGAGAAAATGAAACATAAGATTGTAGCATAATTCGATAAGGAAAGAAAATCTCGAATATGAAAATTTTCATATTCGTAAATGAAGATTTTAGAAGCCAACATAAGAAGATTTCTATATCAGATCGAGTGGCGGTGGTAGGAAACCGAATCTTAGAAGGTATTTACATTAAGGAAGACTTGGACAATAAAAAGACGGTTACCTTCTTGGAAGTGCTTCCTTATATAGATCTTAGTGTCTCATTATATACAACATGAGTTTTAATAGATACAGAGCATATCATAAAATATTCGAAAATTTACTTATTTTATTTTATTTCATAATTAGATTCCAGATTTTAGTTTGTGTGTCCATATAGTATTATAGAAGTTCATGTGGCTTAAAGAAAATAGTTAAAATAGAGGTATAGTATTGCTTTGTCTAAAAGTAGTTTCATTCGTATAATTCAAGATATGTCGCAATAACTATTGTAATGGAAGAGTTTTGACAGTTCTTCATTGGAAATACATATTTTTATTTATTTATTTCATTTTATTTTATGTAACTACATAGAATATTATTCATGCCCAAATATTCCAAGTTGATGATGAATAATGTAAAAATTATAGTTAAAAGGTATGAGCTTGAGCGATAACCATTCTCCAAGTTCCAAAATTTCCCAATTAATGAGGTTGATTTTAAAATAATTGCATTGGGGTTTAAATGGTTCCCAAAAAACAAAAACAAATCACTTGAAATGGAGGTAAGGGAGACGACAAAGGCATTTGTAAAGTTGTGCAAAAGATGGGAACTTCACAGAGCAATTCACTTGTGATGTTTGCTTTGAGGAAGTGTGTTAACATCAGTGTCTCTCTGGCATTTTTGAAACTGACAACTAACTAACTTATAATTATAGATGATGACTGCTGTGTTTTTGCAGGTTTTTCTGAGTGTGGATGACCCCAACAGAAAGCTGGCCTTTATTTTCTTCTTCTTTTTTTCCCTTTGTTATATTTTATTTCTGGCTCTGTGTATGCTGCTTTCATTTCATCCAGGGCAGCCCATTACTATTAATTGACACTTCTTTTGTCCTTTGCTTGGAGGCATTCATAGCTTCATTTATTGTGCCATTGACCAATTTTATTTCACCTTTTTCTCTCTTTATAATATTACTTCCTAGGAAGGGAATATAGAAAGCCTAAATATTTGAAAAAGTGATATTAGTTATTAGTCAATGTAATGGTTAAGTAGACGATAGAAATGAGATGTGTTGTTGGCCCCCCGAGTAACGACTATTCCCTAGCCAAGACTCCTCACATGGTCCGTTGGAATTTACGGGGGACGAATGTGATGTTTGTGCATAAAATTTGAAATCTCAACAGATTTATACTATAAACGAATATATTTATAAAATAAATAAATACGGAAAGCATGCTAATCTTGCAATTGATCCAGATATGAGTTCCACCCTATAATATCCACGCGATATTTTCCAACTATAAGCTCCAATTTCAACTTCAATAGAATACTTCGCGGAGAAAACTAAGAAATCTCTCGGAATTTTGAGATTCTCAATCTCAAAACATACGTATTATCATGTTCTCTCAAAAACTCATAAGACATTTGTGACTTATTTTATATTTATACTGAGTACATATAAGAACCATAAAAACTTAGGCCCAAAACAGTTTTAGTTCAAATACATTTATTAATATAACATAGATAATCAAAACTAAATCTAATTTAATTTAATTTAATAATTTCTATCAAATAGAAATTAACATCATGATCATTAACAATAAAATATTACAATTGAATATTAATACTTTTTTGATACACTCTTAAATCGAAAAAAGTAATAGCATATAGTGTGACCCTATAAGTCTTTATATATGACTCAATCCAATGATGATCCAAGCAGAACTTCGAGACGGGTTAGTTAGACGATCTCAATATATAAAGAACATTCACTTGAACTCCACGAATCAGGACCTTTATAAAAAGTTTTGGTGAAATTCTCTTCGTCACGAATCACTCGACTAAATTTAAGATTTATTCAAGTATCTATTTTAATGACTTAATCAATTTATCTCATTTCTATTAGTCGACAATTAGATCATACTCAGTTACTATATTGAATATGCCTCTTGGATTAGCCAACGACTTTAGTCAACCTAATATAGAGAATAAAGTGATCTTTCTTGAAATTTCAATCGAGGAATAAATTTATTTATTGGCTCAACTACTGATTTGAAAGACATATGGTTATTAAAAATAAGTATCAGTAAAACGATGTTAAGTTCAGTGTTACCACACCAGGACTAATACCAAAAAGTTTCTGAGTTGTAAATAACAAAATAAGAACAGCTTTAAAGCAGATGTTAAGATTGGTATTAAAACACCGAAACTAACATCAAACAGAGTTATTAAAATATGTAGCGGAATAAATATTAAAAGCAAACACATCAATTTAAATTTCGTTCGTAAGTAAAAGTACTTACGAACTTGGGTGTACAAACCAGAAAACTATATAAATTTTAAAACGTTCAAGTTCAAATACAAAATAACCAAGACGCACTAAAATGTTCTAACTCCCTCTAATTTAAACTCCCCCTTAACAAGTACTCATTGTTTAAAATAAACAAAACACAAATCAGTCAATCTCAAACTGGAAGTACGAGTCCTGCCCTTGGCCAAACGAACCACATCCTCACCATTCTTAGTAGATACATTTCCCTCCTCAGTCGTATCAACATCATCACCATCCATCGCGTCTTCATCACCATCTCCCCTTTTTGTTCGGAAAGCAAAAAGGGCCTCAACAACCGAGTCACGAAGTGCCTGGACCTGCACAACTTGAGCCTCTAACTGGTCAATCTTGTTATTAATCAAAAGAACCTGGGCACGCACCACTGGAGCAGAAAACTGAACCATTTTAGATGTGGTGTTAACAACACCAGAAGTACCAGATGATCTAGTTGGCGGCTGCCATAGGAGATCCACAACCCGAACTCCAATAGTATGTAGACCCCTCAACGAAAACCACTCCGACTCACCAGTAAAAATATCATGTGTAGTAGGCTAAAAGCCTTGATTCCCAAGCAGGCCAAAAATGAGGGAAGGGAAACAAAAGGATAAAGTCGCTTTGGACGTAGCAAACCTTGTGACAATGTCAAACACATGTTGGCGAAAACTCATCTTTATACCACGGCCTAGCTTAAACAGAAATTGGGCCTATGGACGCGTCACAACAGTGGGACTCTTCGACGGTACCCAGTTAAAAATTACGATCTTGTGCAAAACTGAATACAAAGAGGATAAACGCGTACCAGACAACTACTCACGCCATTCCTCATGCATGTTCCCAGACAAAAAATTGAGGACTTCATTCATATCATCAATAGTAGAGTCCCCACGATAATTCTCAGTCCCAGACAGCTCATTTATTATATCAGAGTAAATGAATAAATCCTTCCACGCACATATACTTTACAAAAATTAACTGACTTAGGATCAATAATGGAATGATCATGTTCGCATAGAACTCCAACACCACTTCACGAACAAAAGGCATGTCATAGAAACGGTAGAATACATACCTTTACTCTCAAAAAGACAATTTGATTCTGCATTTTGAAAACATCTACCGATACTTCTTCCTTGAGAAGAGCTCACTCAAAAGTGTAGAGGAAGTTCCTCGACGCTTATCAATCGTCCCTCATAGATGATATTCTGAAAAAAGCTCCTCGACTTTGGTAGTCAAAAACTTCGTGGAGACTGGAGCCATATCTTCAATATCGATGTCTTGAAACACAACTTCATCAGAGGTAGTAGAATGATCAGAACCAGCTGAAGGGATCGATGCACTTGCAGGAACAGTTTCAGAATTGGAGCTGGAAGAGGCATCTAGAACAACTGCAGGTGATGTCAGGTTTGGTGACACAACACCAGAAACAACACCCACCGGCTGGGCAACTTTGGACTTCTTCTTCTTGGATTTTAAGGAAGACAGAATCTCAGAGAGGGAAAATGCATCATCAGAGTTAGAACTTGGAGGCGAAACTGGAGCAGATGTAGGTGATGTCACGATTGGTGACGAAATACCAGAACCATCACCAACTTTATGGGCATCTTAAGTCTTCAAGGCATATAACATGGCAGCAAGTGTGTTGTCATCATCAGAATCGTAGGAGAAGTCATACTTGGTCTTCGGCTGAGTCATGTTGGACGAAGTCACGGGAGGGTCGGCCACCAATGGACGGGAAGAGCCTTCATCTTCACCTGAGAAAAAGTTAAGGACTTGGAACGGGGGATTAGAGGCACTTGAATCACCTTTGGGTGAATTTTTCTTATAAGCCAGACGCACAGTCTGTTTCTTGATGGGACCTCCGGAGATTTGCTGGGTGATGGTGAATTCGACATTCTGCAAGAGAATTTGAAACAACCACAAATACAAAATCGAGTGTCGTAGACAGTAAACTTTGAAGATAGAAATGTAAAAATCCTAACTTTGCCAATTTTGAAAACTCGTACGCATTAGAAAAAAGGAAGAGGGTGAAAAATTTAAAGTAGATATTTAACAACCCCACTATTCCCACTACTTCTTTTAAGACCCAAAGTTTTTCTTTCCTTAAAAACACGCCCACTCCTTCTCAAATAAGGCACACGGTCTCAAAGTTTAACTAGACCACTATCTCCTTTTTGAAATTAAAAATCACAAATCTCAATTACATATAAAACTGAGATAGAGCTAGATTTTCAAAACCCATCACCATAGTTGAATAAATCATTTGCAAAGAAATTTTTCACTAGTCAAATTAACCCCTTATTACCTGTCTGATCCTCCGATTTTAACTCCACTGAAACACTTGGTTAGCAAGATTCACAATAAGATCAAGAGAATTCAAAGAAAATATCGCAAGCACAAGCAACAGAACACTCGACGAAACGACATCTTCACCAAATATGAATGTCCTAATTGATGCCTAAGAATCATGACCTAAAAAAATAAAAATACAAAAATTGATTTAGGTGACATGATCGGTGTTGCTTTTGATGTGATGACATTATAACTAATATTGCTCCTGGTGAAGTCAATGAAAACAGACCCTTTTAACCCAAGTTAATGACTACGTCAGAATCACTCAAGAGTGCGAAAATCAACGATTGGATTTTATCCAAATATCTATTATCTTTTCAGTGACTTTGGCAAGAAATTTACTTATCTTTAGCAATTGCTAGAAAAATTAACACCCCTTGTTTTTGGACCTCAGAAAAAATCAGTTTCTGCGGGAATATTTCACAATCACCATTAAAACAAAGAGGTTAGTCTTTTTGCCATCACTTTTTATTACAACACATAACCTTTCTGCACTTCAATCAGACCCAATGCATTCATTATATGTATGAAAAAGAAAATAAAAAATGCATGCAAAATTTACAGATATCACGACTCATGACAGCTTAGGTGTCATGATATCAAAACTAACATCGGCTTAAACAATGCACATTCCGAGATCTCTTCTCAAACGAGAGAAGGTCTCTAAATCTAATGTCTTTGTGAAGATGTCAGCAAGCTTATTGTCTATCCCTATATGCTCAAGACTAACTATCTTCCTCTAAACCAAGTCACGAATAAAGTGGTACCTTATGTCAATGTGTTTGATTCGTGAGTGCTGGAATGGATTCTTTGAGATATCAATAGCACTGGAATTATCACAGAGCACAGCCAGAATTCTACTATGTAAATCGTAATCCTCTATTGATTGGTTCATCCATAACAATTGTGTACAAGCACTTCCAACTGCAATATACTCGGCTTCAGTTGTAGAAAGAGAAATGTAATTTTGCTTTTTACTGTACCATCAGATAAGATTATTACCCAAGAAAAAGCAACCCCCGGTAGTCCTCTTCATATCCACAACATCCCCAACCCAATTCGAGTTCGTATATCCCATAAGTTCAGTACTAGTTTCCTTGGTATACCAAACACCCAAATCACTGGTACCAGCTACATACCTAATAACTCGTTTAATAGCTTTTAGGTGTGACTCTTTAGGGTTTTACTAGTACCTAGCACATAGACACGCACAATACATTATATCAGGCCTGCTAGCTGTTAAGTACAAGAGACTTCTTATCATGCTCCTATACAAAGTGTTATCAACACTGATCCCAAAATCATCTCTAGACAGTTTCATGGTTTTGCATAATGGAGTTTTCTTATGCATATTATTCTCTAACCCAAATTTCTTAACAAGGTTCTTAGCATATTTGGTCTGAGAAAGAAAAATACAGTCATCCATTTGTTTAATTTTCAAACTAAGAAAGTAAGAGAGATTACCTTCCATGCTCATCTCGAATGTGTCTGACATTCGTGTAATAAACTCACTCACCATCTGCTCGTTAGTAGATCCAAAAATTATATCATCTACATAAATTTGGATAATCAAAATGTGCTTATTTGACCTAAGGAGAAATAAGGTTTTGTCAACTTCCCCTCGTCTAAAGTTTAAAAACACTAAGTGTTGAGTCAACATTTCATGCCAAGCTCTGGGAGCTTGTTTTAAACCATATAAAGCCTTTTTCGATTTTAAAACAAAATCTATTTTGTGAGGATCAACAAACCCTTTAGTTGGCTCAACAAAAACTTCTTCACTTAAAAATCCATTAAGAAAAAAACTTTTTATGTCCATTTGATGTAGAGATGTTTTCATATGACAAGCTACAGCAAGTAAGAGTCTTACCGATTCAATGCGAGCAACTGGAGCAAACGTCTCATCAAAATCTGAGTCTGATTCTAGATCGACCTGATTGGTGTTAAGTTTGGTGTCATGTCATCAGTACCGTCACCACCTGCATCTTCAGTTTCTACACCTGCATTGACATGCCCGAGCTTTTGATGCTACACCTAGGCATCACTTAGTTGAGATAGCTTGCAGAACACATCACCGTTGATTTGGTAGCAATTATTAGAAGTCCTCTGACCAGTAAGTATACACGCATTGTCTTCATCATATTCGCACTTTTCATGGTTAAACTTGACTCTAAAACCGCCATCACAGAGTTGGTTAATGCTTATCAAGTTTGTCGTTAAACCTTCAACCAGAAACACATTCTCAAGCTTTGAAATACCAGGAACATGAAGGGTTCCTTGGCCAATAATCTGGCCGTTTGTGCCTCCACCATACTTTACTTTTCCTCCTTGAAATTTGACAATATTCGAAAGGAGATCTTTTGAGTCGGTCATGTGTTTGGAGCATCCACTATCGAAGTACCAAGCTCCAAGAATGTGAGACTTCACAGAGAAATAGATCATGTGGCATTTGATATCATTCTTTTTTACCCAGACTTGTTTGAGCCTGGTGTTGGTTTTGGTGTTAGTAACACAGAAACTGTCACGGGACTCGGCAGACAACTTTGTCCTCTGAAACTGATTTTTCTAGCCAACAATCTTCCAACAGAAAGGTCGAATGTGACCTGGATCACCATAGTGATGACACACATATTGTCTTCTTCTCCTCTTGTGGCGTTTGGTCGACTTTAGGTTTTGGCTTGACTCAGACTTTTGTTGAACAGGCTTGTATCCAATCCCGTGTTTCGAAGAATTCGGGATACTATTCTAATATTCCGTCAAGCTTGGCCTTACCCTTGTTGAGGTTTGGGAGAGTATCCTGGATCTTCTTCAAATCCGCCTTCACACGTTCTAGCTCGGCATCCTTTCTCGTGAGAGATGACTCCAATCGGACAATTATATTGAGTTGATCATCCTTTTCGTGAGTCAGTTTGTCCACCTTGACAATAAGAGACTTTACTTTAAGCACAAAATTACCCCATTTGCCAAATAATTCTTCATACTCAATTCTCAGTTTTTCATATCTGTCAAGTGTTTCCTCAGTTCTTGCATTCAAGCACCAGGTGTTGGTTTCGGTGTTACCAACACGAATATCGTCATCCCACACAACATTGGAAAACAATGTTGGAACAAATTTAGATGAGTCAGAATCGCTTGCATCTTCATCGTATTCTTTTGCAATCAGATTCTTATTCCTCAAAGTATTTGCACATTCATTCTTATAATGTCCCCAACCTTTACACTCATGGCATTGAACTTCATTAAGAGGCTTTGGGGAACTAGAGGTCTTGAATTCCGAAGGTGAAAACTGGAATCTTGAAAGTGTACACCCTGAAGTTTCTGGTTTTGGCGTCTCTGACTTGAAATTTGAGCTTGATCCTCCAGTATTATTTTTCTTCTTTAAGTACTGGTTAAATCGTTGAGACAGGAGAGACACTTCTTCTTCTCCAAGTGTGGTAACATTCATCTTATCTAGTAGCTCTCTCCAATCAATATCTTCATTGTCATCAGTGTTAACATCAGAAGTGAGAGCAGCATTTTTCTCTTTTGAGTTGGAATCAAGATGTTCCTTCTCAAATGTCTTGAGCGAGCCTACTAAAGCATCGAGGTCTAGATGGTCTGAGTCTTTTGATTCTTCAATGGCTACCACTTTGATGCTGGATTTCTTTGAGATGGATCGTAGCAACTTTTTCACAAGACGTGATTTGGTCATAGGTTCACCAAGTTCTCCACACTCGTTCGCAATGTCAGAGAGTCTCATGTCATAGTACATGATGGACTCTTTTTCGCCCATCCTCATTGACTAAAAAGTAGCCGTCAACATCCTCAATCTTGATTTTTTCACACTTTGGTTTCCTTCACACACCCTTTGCAATGCATCCCATGCATCCTTTGCTGACTCGCACTTTTTGATAACTTTGTAGTAGTTCGAGTCAACATATCCACAAAGGGTGTTGATGGTCTTGGAATTCCATTTTGATAGGGCTATTTCATTGCCAGTCCTGTCTATTTCTTTCTTGATGATGGTGTCCCCATCAGCATCAGTGACACGTGATTTTTCCCATCCCACCAGAATGGTTCTCCACGCACGTTCATCGATATTCTTGATATGCCGCCGCATCCTCTACTTCCAGAGAGAGTAATACTCTCCATTGAGGATAGAGGGTCGAGGATTCCCCTGAGCATCCATAGCGTCCTACAAATAAGGATCAGTAAACTTAGTTCGTTAAGTAACCTGCTCTAGATGCCAATTGTAGATTTGAAAGACCTATGGTTATTATAAATAAGTATCAGTAAAATGATGTTAAGTTCAGTGTTACCACACCAGAACTAACATCAAACAGTTTCAAAGTTGTAAATAACAAAATAAGAACAACTTTAAAGCAGATGTTAAGATTGGTGTTAAAACACCAAAACTAACATCAAATAAAGTTATTAAAATATGCAGCGGAATAAATATTAAAAGCTCTTCTTGCTTTGCATCGTGTTCTTCTTACTACGTTCTCTCTCAAAAAAACCGTGTGTCTCTTGCATTTTCTACTTATCTTAAATAGACAAGAATCCTACTTGGTAAACAAGTTTCAAGCATAATCTAGGAAACTAAATAAATTTATAGACTCAGACTAGGAAACAAATCTAGAGTCTTAATTTATTTTGAGCCCAAGAAAGACAAATAACTATAAAAGGAAAATTAGGAATAATTGCCAAGAATACAATTCTCAATAATTACCACCTTTTATTCACATCATGATGTATCCAACACAAGTCGAATCTACTCTAAATGGAGTGAAAGCATTCGTCATGGTTAAAGCACATCACTCAGTAAATAAGGTGCGTATTGACCTCAAGTCAAAGGACCATCACACATTATACACCGATGAGTTTATAGAAATATTACAAATATCTTATCTGCAAGGTTTACCAATACTCTCTAAAGTATTCATGTGCCCATTACAAATAGCAATTATTTGCAATCGTGAGAGTAACTGCGTTCTCTAAGAATATGATGTAGTGCACATACCGACGTATATTATATTATCAATATATCAATCTTAATAACCATTAACCGGGACTATGTTAAGAGCGTTCTATCAATAACACCTCACCATATCAATGACAATATTACTTAGTGGTTCAAATCATTTTATCAAGATGAGTCGAGAACATATATATATAAATAATTGCAAACAATCAAAATAATAATTCAATAAATGCAATGCCTCATATATAACAATATATAAAATAATTATGATCAATTACATATCCTTTAATTCAATTTTTTTCTAGGACATGAATACTTTCACATTCATCCTTAAATTATTGCAGTCCAACAACCTCTCATTCTAGTCTAGTCTGTATACCACCTCTGCACGCTAGTCCCTCCTTCCCAACGCTCTAGAAACCTCAATGCATAATGTTTCAAAGAAAATTCAAACTCGTGACCTACTTAGATACCAGTTGTTGGTCACACTAGACTGACGAATCCCCACAAATCAAAATGAGTCTTTGTATTATGATTGTTTCCCACTCATAGTCTCAGTAAACTCCCCAATGCAAGCGAGACAATCAACCTAAGAAGATGTCATTTGCTGTAGCAGCTAATGTTTGGGTAAGGGCGCGAGTCCTCTAATATTGAATTGGTTAATGTTTATAGATTCATGTTGGTTGGCTGATTCCAGCAAATATTGATTAAGAAGATCCTTGCAAAAAAAGATAAAAAGAAAGAATAATGAAAGTAATGAACTTGTACTCTAACACTCCATATTTACCTTCTATGTGAATCAGGGTGGAGAGTGCACTCTTAGGAGGGTGTCTGAAACATTGAATTTTTAAAACTTTTTTCACTTGTGAAACTCAATAGGATTTTTATTGGGTATACTTAGACATGTCAAGGTCGATTACGGTTAGGTGATTAACCACCAGTTTTTTACCGGTCAATGGTTACGGTTAACTGTAGACTGATGGTTTTGGTTAATATCGTAAACCGAATTCCAACGGTTCGGTTTCGGTTATGGATTCCGGCCAATCAAAATTGTCGGTTAAATCGGCCGGTCTTTTACCGTTTGAAATCAATGGCTCAAATCAAATAGTCGTTGGAGACCAACGTTCAAAAAAAACTAGATGTTGGGAATTTAACCACTGGTTAACCGAAATCGGCGGTTCACAACGGCTAGTTTCTCGATTTTATTTTTTTAGTCCATTTTTACACATATAAATACCCCCTCTCCAACACCAATTCATCTCTATTATTCTTCTTTTTCTCTTATATATTCAAGTTTGAAGTTGCTAATTTGTGAAAAAAATACTTTCAATAATCTTCTTCTTCTTCTTAATCTCGTTTTACTTAATTTTCTTTTATAATATTATTGTGGAAAACTCTTCCCGTAATATTAATACTATTCGAGAATCTCGTCGAGGCCGAGGCCAAGTTGGAGGCCGATGATCTCGACGAGAACCTTCAGTCGTTGCCGTAGATTATGTTCCCGATGAGATGACGTCAGAAGAAGTTGAAAACTTATATAATCAAATTGCCTATATTTTTTTTTATTGCAAAAATTTTAGACCCGAATTATCAACTCGAAGGTTTAGAGAATTTACTTAAAGTTTATTATGAAGCATTAGAACTTTTTTTACAAAATTCGAATATTGAGATTCTTAACCCCTTAACTTGTGCTCACCAATCAAAACAATCTTTACTTCATCTTTTTCATGAATANACTGTTCAACGACCCTCGACAAGCTCTAGCCCCATATACGAGATTGATTGAGGATACTAAGCGAAAATGGAAAATGGCTAGTGCTAGTCGAACAATAGAATCAGAAATTTATTTAGGGGCTTTTGAATCGGGAAGTATCCCGAAAAAGCCCGATGTTACTAACGATCTTTTGCAATTTTGGTCGAAAGTGACCACTATTTTTCCTACACTCTCTAGGATTGTCAATGAGGTTCTCGTCGTTTCTGTTGAACATGCCTTCAGCACGGGAGGCTTTGTATTAGATGATCCTAACTTATTGCCCAAAAATCTTGAAAATCAAATGTTAATGAATAATTGGGTCAAAAATGAAAAACAAGAATAAGAAATGCAATTGGATGGAGGTGAAGAGAGCGATCATTACGATATCGCTTCGGAAAGCAACGACAACGACAAATAAATGAAGACGAGCCTTCTCCACTATCCACATAACGTAGGTAAGTCAGGTAAGTATAAGAAATACTTGGACTTTTATTCCTCTACGAGGATACGTAGGCAAGTTAATTCTAATATTAAAAGTTCAAATTTTTAATTTTAATTTCTAATATTAGAATTAAAATCAAGTCCTGTTTTTTAAATTGGTTTTTTATCAAAATTTAAAAAAAAAATCAAACTAAGTGAAATTTGATTCATCTACGAGGATACGTAGGCAAGTTAATTATAATATTAAAATTTAAAATTTTTAATTTTAATTTCTAATATTAGAATTAAAATCAAGTCCTTTTTTAAAAAATATATTTTTTAAAAACTCTTTACTTAAAAAATTCAATTATTCAAATTTTATTTTAGTTCTCATCTATTTATCTCATTCTAATTCTATTTAAGTTTCTCATTTATCTCAATTATTCAAATTTTATTTAAGTTTTTTAATTCAATTTATTTGACCAGTTAATTTAATAGATGATTAATAACTGCCGATTAAATAAACGAGCGATTTTAACTTTTTCAATATGTCTAGGTATACTATTCCAGGGGTTTTCAACCATAAATTGTTGTGTTCTTCTCAAAATACAATTCTAAACCACATATTTCAGACAACTTCTGATGCTACAATAACCTATAAACACATTCTATACAAATTATTACAAGGGAAAAAAACTCTTTGTCACCTGTACTTGTAGCGTTTTTATGGTTTGCAACCTATTTTTTTTGTTGTTGTTGTTGTTATTAACAACCCAAAGTATGCGGGTTTTGCTATTTGCAACCTTCAAGCTATTTTTCATTCAAAAAATGGTTGAATCGAAGCACGTAAACCTCATGCCTCATTCTAAAAACATGAAAACATTGCCCAACATAATAATTGGTGATGAGACATGAGGTTTACAAGCTTCGATTCAACCATTTTTTGAATGAAAAATAGCCTGAAGGTTGCAAAGAGCAAAACCCGCATACTTTGAGTTGTTAATAACCACAAAAGGAACATTAGGTTGCAAATCATAAAAACGCTACAAGTACAAGTGACTAATAATATTTTTTCCTTATTACAAATACAAATAGATTAATACAACAATATAAGAAAATATAATAAAATAATATAACAACCTCCATTGATGAAATACACTCTACATTGCATTGTTTCCAAGATACTCCAAACAAAAAATGAATGTATAATTCATTCACTGTCAAATAAAATATCCCTGAGTCTAAATTTCTCATAAATATACCTATTATGAATCCTATTATGCAGTCCATCAAATAAATTGGATTTTCATACACTGGAATTGTGAGATTTTAATAGATTCTAACAAAACTCGTTGGAGGATATCAAGAATATATTTAATGGATTTTCAATGAATCTAATAACTTCAAAATCTTACCAAAAAAATAAAAAAGTAATGTAAATATTGAAACAAAGTTATTAACCAAAAAGAAAAAAAAATAGTTCCCTAAACTTTACAAAAATATAGCATTTTTTCAACATAAAACAATGCATCTCTCAAGAAGATTTAGTGAATAAGCGACGTGCTTAACACATATAAGTCGGACGGGAAATGGTGTTTCCAATTATTGATTCACAATGTCCCTAAAATCAAGAGCGTTAGACCATTTTCCATCGGTCCTGCAAAATAACGCAGGATTGTATAATAAAGTAAGATTTGTTCTCCAGCAATGCGCCATATTTTGCGCTATTTTTCTGTTTTCTGCCAGATTTAGCATGGCACTATTCTTTGCGTTTTTGTTTTTTTTTTCTTTGTAATTGAATGTAATGTATATTTTTTAATTAGTTATAAAAATTGTAATTATTTTTTTTATTTTCAATTACTATTATAGATTATAATATTAAACATAATTCAATCGTACATAATTTAATTTTTTGAATAATGTATAACATATAATTTTATAATACTATAAATCCAAAAGTATTATCAATTAGTAAATTATTGCTAATATTTATTTTTATTAGTTTTTCAAATTTAAATTATTTAAATGTGAGAATTTTTTTAACTAATTTGGTGTTTAATTTGATACTGATAATAAATCAATAAATAAAAGTAAAGAGACTTAAAAGACTACACATAAAATTATATTACGTCTTTACTTTAGTGTTTAATTTGATAATTATTCAAAAATGATTGTGTTTAATTTGATAGTTATTCAAAATTGATTTTGGTATGGTTTATGGCACAATTCAATCTTGTTAAATATCAAGATAGACGATATTCAGCAATAGTGTAAATAATAATTGTGAAATTTCTTAGTATAATTTTTAGTACATGACTTTGACATAGTTAAGATCAGCTGAATAATAATTGTGAAATTTCTTATATATTTGTAAAATTTAGTGTACACTGTGGAATTGATTGGCAAACTTTGCACTATTTTAGTATAGAGGTGCAAACTATTGGAGATGACCTTAGCAATTAATATATAGCAAAAAAATTAACTCCTGTCATTATTCACAAAACCAAAAATTGACTCAAATATATAAAGTTTTCCTATTTAAAGAATAAATATTCCTTACAAAGTGATGTATAAAATTGACAATTGAGACAAAAACTTGCATCGAAAGGTTAAAAGAGAATTAGACAATCTCTATGGAGAGGCACGCTGCGAGAGTTTTCTTTTTCTTTTTCTTTTTACAATAGTCTATTACTCCCTTCGTCCCAAAATGATGGTCTTGTTGGTTTCACAGAAATTAAGAAATGAGTAGTTTATATAGTTAAGTAATTAATTTAATTAGTATTTTCCAATTATACCCTCCTTGAATTTATTAATATCAATTAATAATTATAAAAATTAGTGTTGAAATTAGTATATTTGTTATTGAAATAGTAAGATTTTGCATTGTAATCATTAATTCTCAACTTACGATATAAAAAACTAGTATTTCAAGAATATTAATTAAGGGTATGTGTGGAAATGAAAAATTAATGATATGTTAAATATGGTAACTGGACTATCTTTGTGGGACGGACAAAAATAGAATATTGGACTATATTTGTGGGATGGAGGGAGTATTATTATTATTATTGGAAAAATGAAATTTGAATTACGAGGAGGAAGAGTTGGGTTTATGTAGAATCTTTCATTAAAAAGAACAAAAAACATGACTTCTAATATCACTAAAATCCATTCCAAATATATGTATAAAAATAATTCATGGATTTCATGAAATGTTTTCAGGATTTGGTGTTTTCGTGTAATCAGTTGAAATTCAAATTGAAAACTCCAAGATTTGATGTATTTTATAACAATTCAAATTGATGGTATCTAAAATGTCATGAAACTCTAAATTTCATTAAAATAGTTTGGAACACTCTAGGATTAGTTGAAAACCAAAAATCAGCTGGACCCGACTTTCTCTTTCAAATAAATTGAAACGTTTGTAATAGTATACTAGTGTGTATAGTGAAGAACATTCAAGTGATGATCATGTTTTTGCTGGTGAAGGAAAAGACCTTTTCAGTTTCCTCTCCCCAATTTATTCAACTACGAACAAAAAAAATTAAAATAAATAAATAATAATAATATATAATAATAATGTTATGAATGAATAGAATTATAAATTAATAAACAAAAAACGTAAAAAATACACAGATTTACGAGGTTTACCAAATTGGCTACGTTTACGGGCAGAGAACAGATTTTATTAAATGATTAGGGTTACAAATATCAGATCTCAAAGACCATAAATATAGTATCGAGAGAATACCTCAAATTGGAGTTAAGGCCCAAAACTGCATACCAAAACAACGAAGCGAGATATTCAAGACATATCAACAAATAATAATAATAATAATAATAATGCACCACAATCATTGAAGGAATGCATTGCCTGGGGATGAATGACCGAACATTCACTCGATTTGAATACCAATGCTTGGAAACAGTTGCTTCAAGAAATTGGTTCCCATGGTATTGGCTTAGCCTCTTTCTTTTGCAATTTATGCAATGATTATTACAGTGGAAAAGGCTGATACCATTATCATGCAATAGTTCAGAGGTGTCCATAAACTACATAACCAGTGCACTCTACGCACCATCAAAAGAAGAGAGAAGGGGTGAAGTAAACAAGAAGAAGACAAAAGACAATTAAAAATTAAAATCAGGATTAATTACGAAAATACCAATGGGTTTCAATCTAATTAAAAAAAGGGCGTTGATATAGATACCCTTTTTTTTTTTTTTAAATTAATGAACTCCATTAAAAAAATTATTCATTAAAATGTCAAAATTATCCTTAAATTTTAAACACTCAAACTTCATCTTTTTCAACTCTCCACTACCACCAGCTTCCGCCGCCACCTTCATCTCTAAGTCGGTTCACTGCCTCAATCTCTCCAACAACTCAATCAACGGTTCAATTCCATCCTCTCTGTTCACTGCCTCCCAACTTCAAATTATTGATTTCTCCAACAATTTGATCCCGATAGGCTGCCGGAGCTCGTTGGAAAGCTGAGGAATCTCCGACTACTTAATCTTTCTGACAATGCCCTCTCGAGCAGCCTGCCCAAGAATTTAAATACCCTTCAGAATTTAATAGTCGTTGTAATAATTACTTCATAGGTTCTATCCCAGACGGGTTTAATTCGGCTCGGGTCATGGATTTGTCTTCGTACTTGATCAACGGGTCATTGCAGCCGGAGGCGGCGATAATTTATCATATTTTAACGTCTCCTTCTACCGGCTCTCCGGCGAGATCCCACCGGAATTCGCAGGTAAAATCACCGGGAACACTCTTTAGATCTATCATTCAATAATCTGACGGGCCCGATATCAGAGTCCAGTCTTTTCTTCAACCAGGACAAGAAATCGTACTCCGGAAACCCCGAGTTAAGCGGAAAACCGTTGAAAAACCTATGCCCAATCCCATCCTCCGCCGCAATTCTGTCGAGCGCCACCGTACAGGAATCTCCTCCGGCGATCGCCGCCATACCGAAAACCATCGGCTCCGATCCAGCAGTCGCTTCCCCCGAAAACACGAATCAAGCCAAAAGATTCGGGCTGAGGCCCAAAACAATCCTCGACATAGTCACCGGTGATGTCGTCGGTGTCAGCATCCTCGTAGTGGTATTCCTCTACGTCTACCAACTGAATAAACGGAAAACCCTAAATGCCGCCATGAAAAATGAAGCTTTAGAAAGCGCGATGGACTTCGACTGGGCCTCCTCCGAATCAGCCTCGGAATAACACAACTGGCTCTGGAGCTGGACCTGCTTAATAAAACACAGACACGCGATGGACTTCGACTGGGCCTCCTCTAAATCAGCCTCGAAAGAACACAACTAGCTCCGGAGCTGGACCTACTTAAAAAAACACAGACACGCCGCCGGCGGGGAAGAGGAAAGTACCTCTCTTATTTTTAAGGGTAGTTTTGGCATTTTAATTAGTAAATATTTTAATGGGGTTAACTAATAAAAAAAAGGTGCGTATATACGCGCCCTTAAAAAAATTCAATTATCTTTTAAATTACAAATACTCCTTGAGTTGAGAGAGTATACCATGAACTCAGGTGCACCCTGTAATTCAATGTATCATCGCATATAACTGGCATATACCATCACATATAATTGGTACATATCATCACATATAACTGATACATATCATCACAAGTAATTAAAATTCTAAATCTAAAATTTAAAATCCTACAATTAAAAAAAATAACCTAAAAGAAAGAATTAAACCCTAAAAATGAAAAATTAATTCCTAAAATAAAAAACTAAACCCTAAAATTGAATATTAAATTCTAAATTCTAACATATCATCACATATAACTACCACATATCATCACGTATAACTACCACATATCATCACATATAACTGGCAGAATGATAGATTTTTGTCGGAATCCTAAAATGGAAAATCAAATAAAAAAATAAAAACTAAACTTTAAAATGATATATTAAACCCTAAAAATTGAATACTAAACCCTAAAATATAAAATTAAACCCTAAAATGGAAAAGAAAACCCTAAACTCTAAAATTTTGACACATATCATCACGTATAACTACCATATATCATCACGTATAACTATCACATATCATTACGTATAACTATCATATACCATCACGTAAAACAGGGTGCACCTAATAAATTGCCCCTTGAGTTGAGGGTTTGATTAAATAAATAATATATTTTTAAATAAGATTTAAAAAATAATCATAGTTTGAAAAAAAATTAATTTTTTGTGGCTCACTTTCTAGAAGATACAAATAATAACTGCTCTAAAATGTGAGCGGGACGCCATTACCAACGACTTCCCGAACCTAAAGTGACATTCTAGAAGGTAGATATAAGATACCGTTTTAGAATGTGAGCGGGACGCCATTCCAAAGGCGTTCCGAACCTAAAGTGACTTTCTACACTTTTGGGGGGGCTGAAATGAAAAAAAAATTAACATTTTCACAAAATTAATAATTTTCTCATTTACAAATAAAATCAATTTTATTAAATAATTAACAACTAAACAAGAAACGAATAAATTCGAATTTTCATATAATTAATAATTTCTCACAAATAAATAAATTAAGACTTTTTTCACATAATTAAGAATTTTACACAAAATAAATCAATTGACATATTAACAAATTTAATTATTCACATAATTAATAATTTCATCACAAATCAATAAATTTAAATTTCACAAAAATTATTAATTTTTTTAAATTAATTTAATTAATTTCTAAAATTAATTAAAAATTATTAATTTTGTAAAAATATTTTAAAAAAAATCATTTCAGCGCAAAAGAAAAAGAGTAGAAAGTAACTTTAGGTCTGGGACGCCCTTGGAATGGCGTCCCGCTCACATTCTAGAACGATTTGTTATATCTACCTTCTAAAATGTCACTTTAGATCTGAGACGCTGTTGGGAATGGCATCCCGCTCACATTCTAGAACGGTTATTATGTGTCCATTTTGAAATTTCTACTTTCACATATTACAAGCATTTTTAAGAAAATAACAGTGTCATACTTTGCACTAAAATATGTTACTTTTCCACTTAAAAATCTCACTTTTACACATTATATTGTAATCAGATATTTAACTTAATAGATAATAGTGTTACATTTTTAACCATTAATATTGTCACTTTTCCAATCAAAAGTGTCAATTTCGCATTAAAATCGATCATTTTTACATTTTATGTTGTAATCAACATTTTACTTAAATATAATACTGCCACTTTTTTCATTATTATTGTCACTTTTACCTCCATAAGTGTCACTTTTATCTTTTTATATAAACCAATAACAATTACAATCAAATTAAAAAGTAACACTCCATACTTTAAATTATACGGAAGAAACATATATACATCAAAATTTATTCTATTTTGAGCCATTTAAGGATTTTTACCTACAACTCCAAAATAAATGGCTTTCTCAAAAAAATTCAATAAGAAAATTGAAGCGGGCTACCCATGAAGAAGAAGAAAAGTTCATTGTTCAAAACGTTTGTCATTACTAGTGTCACTTTTGAATTTAAATGTGTCGTTTGCAGTAAAAGGTGTCACCTTGGCATAGTGATTAATTATCAACTTCATTTGAGAGCTTGGCAACCAATCATTCACGTGGTGTGCTGACAACAAAAAGTTACTATATTCTCTTCAATTCACAATATTATTAATCTCAAACTTCTAGTTCGAATACGCTTTTTCTATTTCATAAAATCTAAATAAATGAAGACAATGTGCAATCCTCATATTTGTTCTTGTAGCGCAAGTAGTGTACACTTAGCACGATCAAGATCTCCATGAGTAATTACAATTGCACCATAACAGCACCTGAAGGCAAGATGATCTCATTCGTCAAGCTCGTTCTTTGAGTTCCAAACAACACGATAAGAACTGGTCAGCTAGGAAGTTTTGTTCAAATTCGATATCGCTTTTGATTTTTTATGACAAGCCATATGTTCAAATATATAAAATCAGTAAAATGCACTTGAAATACACAACACGAAATTAAGTCGGTCATTCAAGTATTTCAACAAACACTTAAGATGCAGTCCAACGATCTTCAAATCAATCCACAAATAATAATACCAATAACTAGCAAGTCACTTAATTCCACGTTTTCATATTGACATCTAAATTTTTGCACTTGATGTTGGAACACGAAAAATGCAATCAAATGATAAACATTTGTTAATCAAGCTATGTAGAAAAATATATTACAGAAGTATTAGCCCAAACAAGAAGTCCAAGGATGCATATACTGATTATGGCATAAACCATGCTTAGATACCCGAATAACCACCGACCTAGACTGTAAAACTATGTAAACGGCTCGTCGTATGATCTTGATGGCGGCATCTCGGTTGCGGAGCGGCATTAAATTCAAGGGAAAGGCGCGGAGGAGATTGTTAAACAAGCTGCGATTTTGCAATTGATTGAAGTTTGTAAGGGCCGGAGGAGCGAAGGGGTGTTGAGATTTGCTGAGATTAGTTAAAGTTGGGGGTGAAGGTGTCGAGAGAGAGAGAGAACGAAGACGAGATGAGAAGAATAAGTTGTGCGTGTATATTTATTCTTTATATGGTCCAATTTTATTGAGATGGATACCGACATGGTAGGATTTTAATTCCGTCACATGAAAGATGATCTGTGTAACCATCACACATGGGACAAATCTTTTGTTAAACTTATAATCCCATATATTCTTGATTTATTTTCTATTTTGGACACATTCAACCATCCATTGCATGCATATTTGATTTAACATTTTGGGTATCTACCTAATATATAGATAAAAGTACAATACTATATATAATATGTGTCAAATATACACTATTTAAGTTATAACTGGACAAGGAATTTGAAACTAGTATTTCGTTGTTTTTCTTCTTTTTATACAGGCTACAATGTGAGGGGGAAGGGGGGGATTGGGAATAAAGGTGCAAGTAAGGTGATGGATTCGGATAAACGAGTTAAAAGTATATAGCTGTCCAGTAACCGCTATATAAAATTGGAAATAGAATAGAATTATTAGGATAGTTGAATTTGAATATGGATTTTATACAGGCCTCAGTCTTGATGAAACCCCATGGGAAAGAAAATTAATAGACAATCAAGCAATTAGGCCATTTTAACCATTAACGTTCTAAAAATCTTCCTAATCTCGCTCAGGTGCTATTTAATCGCTACTCTTTGTCGATATATAGCGTTTATAAAACGTTAATTACTTTTAACATATTGGCTTGTAAATTAATGTAATTAACAAAAATCATGGTGTCGAACACTCATATATACATTTAATAATGTGAATAAGGAAGGCATATATCCAAGTAAAGAATCCAACCGAGAAAAAGGCCAAAAGAGTAAGAATCCTCCGATAAACCTATTTAATGCAAATATGAAAGCAATCCTTTTCTTTTTCTTTCTTCTTTTTTTTTTTTTTTTTGGCATTATAAATATAAGTTCAAAAAAGTACTACAAAATATAAATAAATAAGTGAGATAAGAATAATAATGAACGCAGTTCAAATCTTAAGAAAAAACATTCCTATTTTCTTCCGTGGTTGTATCTTAATAGCGGTCAATTAATCCACCCTAGTCAACTAATCCGTAGTAGGGCTGAGCAAAAAAAAATCGAAATAACAATGCAAATTTTGATATTTTAATAATAAAATACATTAATTTTAAATTAACCTTTTGAATTAGTAATTGACATTACTAATTCGAAAAGAAAATAATTGAATAATAATAAGTGAATTAATATTTTAACTACTATATGAACTATCAATTTTTTATTTTTGTATAAAATTAAAAAAGAAAATAATTGAATAATAATAAGTGAATTAATATTTTAACTACTATATGAACTATCAATTTTTTATTTTGTATAAAATTAACTGTAGAACTATCGATACAAGATGGAAGGGTATTTTGCTTCTCAAGATATGTAATACTCAAAATTGAGTTTTTCTTTTAGATGTATTTTTAAATTAAATTTAAATTTGTTAAAACTGTTAAGTAATTATAATTATTATAGTTTCAGACGTGTTTTGCAAGTTAAATTACCTAGTTTTATTTATTTAATAGTGTAGATTGATTAAATTATAAGATAAAACACACACATAATTTATACAAGCTCGAACTTATAACACTCGATATTTAAACTTAGAAACTAGGTTATTTAAATAATAAAAATTGAAAGGAAAAAAAGAAAACCAAACATATTCCACCACCCCTACCCTAACCACCCACTCATTTCTTCTTTATATATATCCATAAAAATTATCATTATCATATTCTTTTCTGAAACTTCCCTGGAAAACTCTCCAAAATGAATTGAACACATTTTATTAAAAAAAAAAAAAAAAAAAAAAAAAAAAGGGTTTGTTTTTTCCTTGGTAAGATTATTTGTATGCATACATAAAGACCATATTGTTGTTGTTGGTCTGACATTGTGGGACTCAAAACTTTTGTTCTTTCTTCACACACAGGTTATATATGTTCCTTAGCTTACCAGACAAGCACTTCATAATTATCTTCTTCTTATACAATTTTATTTTTTCTCAAGCTTTCCAGAATACATATATATATATATATATAAAGTGTCCCACAATTCCAAAATGAATAAAGATTACATTTTGAGAATGAATTCTAAGGCCACCGGAGTTTCATCGCCGGCCAGGGGCCGCGGTGGTTCGGAGGCGGCAGGTTGGGAGGTGAGGCCCGGAGGGATGTTGGTTCAGCAAAGGACTTCAGATTCCAACCCTAATTCCAACCCTGTTCCAAACAATCAAAGTCAAAGTGAAACATGCTTCATCTTATCATCATGTCGTTATCAATTCTCAAGCCAGCTTTGGTAATTTATTGATTCTATTCTGTTTTTAATATTTCTCAATGTCTTTTCACATTCTTGATTTGTTGGGACGCTTTTAAAAATCTAAAAAGAATTTTAAAAAATTATTTTCCGTTTAAAAGTTTTTAATCTTTTTTTTTCCCCTTTCTGTTTTTAGAATTTGCAAACACCCCTGTTGCATTTACAGATTGACTTTTTTTTTTTTTTTTCTAACTATAAGTTGAGAATCTTTTTTTTTTCTTTAACTTGGAAATACTGTCTTTGTAGTTACAAATGGGTTTTGACTTATTTTTATTTTCTATGACTACAAGTTGAGATTTTTATTTTTTTAATTTTTTTAAAGAAGCTGAGAATCAATTTTTTTTATTTTTTTTTGGGTTTTGCAGGGGAACTGAAGAAAATGTTAGCAGGGTTAACAGGATTGAACACACAGGATCAGAAACTGATATTCAAAGAAAGAGAGAGAGATTCAAAAGCGTTTCTTGACATTAGTGGCGTGAAAGATGGGTCAAAGATTGTGTTGATCGAAGATGAATTGAGTAGAGAGAGAAGGTTTGTTGAGTCACGCAAGAATGCCAAAATGGACAAGGCATCCAAAAGATATCACTGCTATCAGGGATTCAAGTTGACAACCTTGCAAAAACAGGTTTTCTTTTTTTTTTTTTTTTGGGGCAAGTTCAATTTAATTCTCATCTATTTTCATGGATAGTTTGAAAAAAAACTGCAATTATTGAATTTTTTTTTTATATTACTATTTGTATCTTTAAGAAAAACATTTGCGTTCATGAGTGCAATTTGTAAAGGAGACACATATTTTTTTTATTTATATTTTTGAAAGATAATTATTATTTTTAAATTAGAATTAGGTTAAATCGAGAGGGTGGCTTTTGTAACTAACCCATTGTCTTGTAGTAATTAATAAAGTTTCATTTTTATCTTGATAGATTGGTTTGTTTGTTTGTTTGTTGATGTAATATGTTAGGTGGCATCAATTGAATTGGAAATTAAGGGAGGCAAGAAAGTTGTGGACACAGTTTTATTGAACCTGATTGAATTGTTGATGACACAGCTAATTAAGTTAGATGGGATTGCTGCTGATGGAGATGTCAAGTTACAAAGAAGGATGCAGGTAACTAACTCACTTATTATTTCTATTATTATTATCTCTTATATTTACAAAATAAAAATAAAAAAATTCCTGGATTAATTGAATATTTTCTTGAAGGTAAAGAGGGTTCAAAAATACATTGAAACTCTTGATATGCTGAAGATAAGGAATTCTGGGCTAGGCAAGGTCCCATTACACCAGCAACACCAGATTTTTACTTCGAAAACTTTCCAAAACCAGCAAGAACAGAGGAAACAGGGGAGTTTTAATGAGAGGGTAAATGCAGGGCCAGTTGTTATCACAACAAAATGGGAAACATTTTGATCCAAGAAAGCCAAGGCAAATCAAGAAAATTGCTGCTGGAAAATATAAAAATAAGAAAATGAGGTGTCTCCTTTTTGTATAAAATGTGTGAAAATGGTACTATAAAATATGCACATATGTTTTTCTTTTTATAATTGAATATGTGTATTGTCTTGGGAAAATTATACATTGTTTTCTCAACTCCTCTATTATTTAGGATGTGGATGGCATTGGGATGGCCTTTCCTTCCCATTTGTACATAAATATTGGTGTAAAGGGAATGTTGAAGGCCTTGCGGCATGTTTAATGATAATGAGAGGAACAAACATAATAAATTAAATTATTCTACGATTGGTGTTGCATCCGATGTAAAAATTTGTAACCAGCGTCACTCGTTAATAATATACCGAAAACTAGATGTGTATTTTTTACAATAAACAATATTTTTATTCATTAATTCAAACGATAACACATTGAAAGGAATTGTGACAAAACTTGTAGCATTTACGTGAATAATATCGCAAATCAGGTAAAGTCATTCGAATCATCCTGGCGATAAAACGACGAAAAAATCAAAATACGACAGTTCAACAAGATTTGGAAGAAAGAAATGAAATAAAAACATAAAGTGTTGATATGTGTTGAATCTCTCGTTTTTGCGAGTTGTCGGGAGTCGCCCCCGGCCCAAAGGATATGCAATTTTGGGCCTTAAGCCTAATTTAGTGTATTCTCTTAATACTATAAATATGATTTTTGAGATCAGAAATCTGTAACCCTAATCAGTAATAAAACTCGTTCTTCTCTCTACCCGTGGACGTAACCAATTTGGTGAACCACGTAAACCTGTGTCTTCTTTATATTTTCTGTTTATTACTTTATAATCATATTCATTCATAACAAACTGGTATCAGAGCCTAGTCGACTCGATCAGGGTATTTTCGCACCGTTAGGGTTTCTCTTTTTTGCAGACCGAGAATGTCTGCTTTCAACGTAAATGTTGACAAATTCACCGGGAGAAATAGTTTTGGATTATGGCAGATCAAGATGCGATCTCTGCAGAAGCAGCAGGGTCTGTGGGCGCCGCTATCAGGAAAACCTAAATCTAAGGATGTAGATGAAGAAAAGTGGAATACCCGAGAAGAAAGGCTCACTCGACTATTATGTTATATCTGTCTGACGATGTTGTCATCGAGGTTGCTGATCAGGAAACTGTCGCTGCTCTCTGGTTGAAGTTAGAGAGTCTCTACATGACGAAGTTTCTAACCAACAAGTTGCTCTTGAAGCAATGTCTGTTCCTTTTACGCATGCAGGAAGGTACTCCCCTTCGTGATCATCTAGACAAATTAAATAAAATTTTACTAGATTTGTGTAATATTGATGTTGAAGTAGAAGATGAGGACGCTGCTTTAATTTTGTTAGTATCTTTGCCTGAATCGTATGAGAATTTTGTTGAATCATTTATTATTGGGAAAGATACTCTATCTCTGGAAGATGTTCGATCTGCCCTCCACAACAGAGAAGACCGTCAACGGGCAACTGGCTCTGCCATAGAAAATCAGGCATCGGGGCTGTTTGTCACAAGTAAAGAAAAATTGAGATTTGGGAAGAAAATGGGAAACCAAATCAGAAAGGTTCAAATGGTCCTAAACCCGAAGACATCTGCAATTATTGTAAAGAACCAGGGCACTGGAAGAATGATTGTCCTAAGAAGAAGAGGAAGCAGAAGAAGAAATGGGGTGTCGGCGGTTCTGCAACTGTGGCAGAAACTGAAACGAATTCTGAAGAAGATTTGGCTTTGGTTGCTCTTGGAGAGTCTCATCGTAATGATGTGTGGGTTCTTGATTCTGGGGCATCGTACCATGTTTGTTCTAACAGGGAGTTCTTCTCGACCTATGAGCAGATAGATGGAGGAAATATTTTCATGGCAAACAGTGTTGTCTGTAAAGTGGTTGGAATTGTCTCAGTCAGGATACGGCAAATGATGGGGTATTCTACACCTTAAATGAAGTCAGGCATGTTCCACAGATGACGAAGAATCTGATATCATTGAGTCTTCTTGACAATAAGGGTTTCAGTTTCAAATGTGAAGGTGGAGTTATGTATGTCTGTCAAGGTTCAAAGGTGGTTCTAACAGGTCTGAAATGTGGTACCTTATATTATCTGCAAGGTTCCACTATGACAGGTTATGCTGATGTTGCATCATCTGAGGTTCAGACCACGAATATGACCAGGCTGTGGCATATGAGGCTCGGTCATATGGGAGAAAGAGGGATGCATATTTTGTCAAAGCGGGATCTTCTTTCTGGGCATAAAGTGCAGAGTCTTGAATTCTGCGAGTATTGTGTGTTTGGAAAGTTTCATCGCAGCAAGTTCCCAAAGAAGGCCATTCATCAGACCAATGGGACTCTTAACTACATTCATATGGATTGTTGGGGTCCATCTCGTGTTGAGTCTATTGGAGGCCACAAATATTTTGTGTCTATGATTGATTACTACTCAAGGATGACTTGGGTAATTATGATGAAGAACAAAAGTGAAGCGTTCAAGAGATTTAAGTAATGGAAGGCGTTGGTAGAAAAGCAGACTGAGAAGAAGATCAAGCGACAGCGAACTGATAATGTCCTGGAGTTCTGTTCGTCTGATTTCAACGAGTTCTGCAAGGATGCGGGGATTGCTCAACACCACACCATTCGACACACGCCGCAGCAGAATGGTGTGGCAGAGCGCATGAATCAGACATTGCTGGAGAGAGCGAGATGCATGCTCTCAAATGCTGTTTTGGAAACAAAGTTTTGGGCAGAAGCAGTAAACACGGCGTGCTATCTGATCAACCGTGGTCCTCACACTATCATTGATTGCAAGACACCTTACGAGGTATGATCAAATAAACCTGCAGATTATTCGTTGTTGAGAGTTATTGGGTGTACTGTTTACTATCATGTTAGTGAGGGTAAATTAGAACCAAGAGCTAAGAAGGGTATATTTGTTGGTATCGGGGATGGAGTTAAGGGATATAGAATCTGGTCACCTTCAGAAAATAGAGTTATATTCAGAAGGAACGTAATTTTTTATGAGAATTCTATGCTTAACCCCGCTGTGAAGTCCATTGGTGCAGAAAATTGTAGTGGTGTTGATAAACAGGTGGAGCTGCAAGTCACTCTCGATGAGAGTAAATCACAACTCCAAGGTGGAGAAGATCAACATACTACTGCTGAAAGTACAAGTTCAGATGTTCATCCAAAAGCTCGTCAAACAAGCATAGGTGTTGATAGAGCTAGAAGAACAATCGTGAAGCCTCCTGTGCGATACAGTTTTGAGGATATGGTGACTTATTCATTACAAGTCGCTGACGAGGTGGAAGAGGAAGAACCATCTGTAGGTGAACCATTCACATATAGAGAGGCTGTTTCAGGTAGTGAGTCGGCTCAACGGCTCACTGCAATGAGAGAAGAGATGGAATCACTTGACAAGAATCTGACTTGGGAGCTGGTCAAACGGCCAAAGGGGAGGAAGATTGTCACTTGCAAATGGATATTCAAGAAGAAGGAAGAAACCACATCTGGTGAGGGTGTGAGATACAAGCTCGACTAGTTGCAAGAGGATTCACACGGAAGGAGGGGATTGACTATAATGAGATATTCTCACCAGTGGTCAGACACACTTTCATTAGAGTGTTACTAGTAATGGTTGCACAACAGGATTTAGAACATGAGCAACTGGATGTGAAGACGACTTTTCTACATGGATAGCTCGAAGACGATATCTACATGACTCAACCAGAGGGGTTCCAGGTTTCGGGGAAGGAAGATTATGTTTGCAAGTTGAATAGGTCCTTATATGGGCTAAAGTAGTCTCCAAGGCAGTGGTATAAGAGGTTTGACAATTACATGATCCAGTTGGGATACAACAGGAGTCCACATGATTGTTGTGTGTATCACAACAAAGCAGATGATAGTTCCATGATCTATCTCATTCTGTATGTGGATGATATGCTCATAGCTGCGAAGTCCAAGTCTGATATTCAGAAGCTGAAGGATCTGCTCAGTGCTGAGTTCGATATGAAGGATTTTGGTGCTGCCAAGAAAATTCTGGGCATGGAGATATATAGGGAAAGAGAAAAGAAGAAGCTCTTCGTGTCACAGAAGAGTTACATTGAGAAGATCTTGTCTAAATTTGGCATGTCTGCCGCCAAGCCTATTGATACCCCAAGTGCTACAAATATTCATTTATCCGCTGATTATACACCGAAATCTGTAGCTGAGCAGGAGTACATGTCTCGAGTCTCATACTCTAATGCAGTAGGGAGTTTGATGTATGCTATGGTATGAACTAAACCAGATCTTGCACATGATGTGAGTGTTGTCAGCAGGTTCATGGGACGACCTGGAAAGGAGCATTGGCAAGCTGTGAAGAGGATTTTCTCGTTATCTTAGAGGTACGCCTGATATTGGTCTCTTGTATGGAGGTGATGCTCACGGTTCTGTGACTGGTTACTCTGACTCTGACTATGCTGGAGATGTTGATAGTAGAAGATCTATGACTGGTTATGTCTTCACTCTTGGTGGTTTTGTTGTTAGTTGGAAGGCAACTCTACAGGCTACAGTTACTCTTTCTACAACTAAAGCAGAATATATGGCACTGACAGAAGCTGCTAAAGAGGGAATTTGGTTGAAAGGGCTTGTAGGTGGTCTTGGTCTACATCATGATCAAGTTATTGTATTTTGTGACAGTCTGAGTGCATTCTGTTTGACCAAGGATCAGGTCCATCATGAGAGGACCAAACATATTGATGTAAGGTATCATTTTCTGAGGAAATGAGTAGAGAATCAAGGTGATGAAAGTAGGTACTGCTGATAATCCTGCTGACATGTTCACCAAGCCGGTCCCACATAGCAAGTTTCGACATTGTCTGCACTTGCTAAATGTCAAAAGCTATTAGTTGCCCAATGAGGGCAAATCTGAGGCAGGAAGAAGGAGTCTGTTCATCTGGCATTGTAATGATGCATCTGCAAGGAAGATTCAAGTCAAGGTGGAGATTTGTTGATATGTCTTGAATCTCTCGCTTTGGCGAGTTGTACGGGGGTCTCGCTGACCGGTCAGCGAGTCGGGGGGGTCAAGGGGGGGCGAAGTCCCCCTTGCCTGGGGGTCCAGGGGGTGGAGTCGCCTCCGGCCCAAACGGTATGCAGTTTTGGGCCTGAAGCCCAATTTAGTGTATTCTCTCAATACTATAAATATGGTTTTTGAGATAAGAAATCTGTAACCCTAATCAGTAATAAAATCCGTTCTTCTCTCTGCCCGTGGACGTAGCCAATTTGGTGAACCACGTAAATCTGTGTCTTTTTTACGTTTTCTATTTATTACTTTATAATCATATTCATTCATAACATAAAGTTATGTGGGAGCACCACTTTATTTCGAAAATAGATCGACAAAAAAATAAATGAAGACTCGGTGATTTCATGCCAAAACGACCTGAAATCACGTTTAGTTATAAACAACGAAAAATATGCAAAAAGAAGGAAACGTCCGAGCTTATTTTATTCTTTTTTTTTAATCTTTTGTTTGTGTGTGCAATTTATGTTAGGAGTATTAATCGATTGTTTTTGTATTCTATTGAAAAATTGTAACCAAGTATCGCTTATTGATTCTATTAGAATTGTTTGAGCCTGACAATTTCTTGCATGAACCGGGTGCAAGACAAAACTTTATTATTGCATATAATTTTAATATATTATCAAATTTAGCTAATAATATTTAGGTTTAGTTTTCCATTTTAAAGTTTAATTTTTATAGTTTAGGGATTTAGGTCTTCCATTTTAAGATTCTATGATGATATACATAAGTTAGATGTGATAATATACATAAGAACTTTTTTTCAACCTGTCTGATATATATATCGGCAAATACTTATAAAACATCTTATAACATAACTGTCTTCATCACTATTTGTACGTCAAACATTACTTTTCCTCGATCTTCATCTACAAGATAATAGTACCAATTTATAGTGCTTTTACATTTTATGTTGTCATCTCTTAGTAATGTTCATCTCAATATTTTGTGGTACTTCTCTTGTACATAGAGCAACAATAAAGGTAAATTAAAAACAGAAGTTAAATAAATGAAAAACGAAAAAAGCTAAGGCACATAAGTACTGAAGCAAAATCGATAGATTCCGGACCATTTATGTGTTCTCACCATTGTTCTGAAAACCGGACCGGTCATCGAACCGATAAAATTACAGGTTCAGTGGTTCACAGGTCCAACCGTGGTCGGACCGGTTTTACACACACACACACACACACATATATATATATATATATATATATATATATATATATATATATATATATATATATATGTTATAAATAAATAGAATAAATTAGATTAATAAAATATATGATTATAAAGTATTTTAAAATTTAATTCAAAGAGTCCATATGAATAAATATGAATTCATCAACCACAATACAACATAGAAAAATGTAGTTGAATTAAATATAATGAAAAAAAATCAAATCAAATAGTTCAATTCTAATATCATCCACTTCAAGTCCAACAACTTCCAAATGAAATAAAATTAGCCATAATAATTTGTATTTATTTGTACTCCAAATAAAAAAATAAGACCCTGTCAAATTTTTATTTAATATAAAAATTAGAAAGCAAAAAAAAAAAAAAAACAGAAAAAATCAAAAAAACTGGTTGAACCTGTCACAGGTTCACCGGTTCAACCGGTTTGACCGGTTCTTGACCGGTTTGACCGGTTTTTGACCCCAGCGGTTTGCACATGAAAACCGGACCGGTGTGGTGACCGGTTGAACCGGTCGAACCGGCCGGTCCGGTCCGGTTTTCAGAACTATAGTTCTCACCAGTGACCTCAAAGCAAAAGTAGGTGGTTTTATTATGAGATGAGAAGAAGTTGAAAATTGAGCCATAAATTTATGTGTCTTTTGTATAACTAAAAGTTAGTCACAATTAATGATTACTCAAGCGTTTCAAGACTAGCCTCTCAGGTTTGGTGAGTGTAAGGTGAAACCCATGCTGCCTCTACAATTGATGAGTTGAAAATATCTACAAATTAAATCCAAGAGATTTAATGAATTTCTTATTTTAATATGTTTTTAACGCATCAATCAAATCTCAGAAAAATTAACTTAACTATAATCAAGAGTGTCGACAAGTAATTTAGGAAACTAGGTCACAAAAGCACTCCATCATATTTACATAGAGAAGAATTAGGAAAAAAATGTTGAAAAGCATTGAGCAAGAATATAGAAAAAAAAACATGGATAAAATGAAGAGCACAACCCGTTACTTATTTTTTGCTAGTTTCTAGCATCGTTGATCCGTCGGCTCGGGCCGGATCGAGGAACGTTTCCTCTAGGCAGCATGCTCATGAGAGAAGGCGCGAACGCTAATCCAAGTTTACTTCTATGATTAGCGATAAATTTCTCATTAATTTCACAGTGCTTTTCCAATGCTGGATCATCATGAGGCGGCATGATCATGGAGTTCTTAGTTAATATATTCTCGTGATTTTCTTCAATAGGAATGGTTTTAGTCAATTTCGCATGATTAAATGTTCGGCTTTCCATCAAATGTCGGGCTGATGATAGTTCAGAGATTATAGAGAAAACGATGAGAAAAACGTAGTAAGAATTGAGAAGTTTTTTGGGGTTGGCCATGATGAGAGATAAATTCTGAAAACAAGAATAAAATTTTGTGATGATTTTTTGTGCAAGGAAAAACAGGCTTTTTAGAGGGGGGATTTGGGGTTTTAATTATGAGGAGAAAATGAAAAAGGAAGAAAAAAATATGGTTGGCTTGTTGTTGAATTTTGAAAAAGGTCAGCGTATGATAGAGCTACAGAGGGGGAAAAGGACACCAATATTTATTGCATTTGCATTAAAAAACTTCAAAAGTATACGCGCTTGGTTAACAAGCACGCGTTTTGAATTTTCGCATATAGTTTGTCCGATTTTAAGGTTGTAGAAAATGTACGGTGCGAATTGTTGAAAACGGAGGGATTTTTGGTTACTGATATGTTACTAAAACATTAATAATGGTTCGTTTGGACAGGGTCGGGTAAATTTGTCATGCAACGCAACACATTGAAAATATATTGTACTCCTTCCATTTCTAAATAAGTGTCGTTGTGGTTTGAGATAAAAGAATTAAGAATTATATACTTTGGATAAGTTACCCCAAACAATAAATTTTTTAACTATGTATAATTATCTTTTCAAAAAAAACAAAACTCTATTGTTTCTCTCACTCTCCTAATTACGCTTTCTTTAGTACTTATCTATCATATTGGCATTGTGATAGGGATAAAATTAACATAAAGGTGGAATATATTTTAAACAACATTTAATAAGAAAAAAGATTAAGAAGGCAGAACGTCACTTATTGAGAACCGGAGGGAATAGACACTAAATTCATTCTATTGTTGGTTAATACCGTGGAATCATGGAATAAAACTATACATCAAATTAAGATTGTACACCCCAATAAGAGTATTAATTAATGTCATGACAAACAATTTATATATATCAAAAAAAAAGTGTGTATATATATATATATATATATATATATATAACTAGTGTGAAAACCCGCGATTTCGCGGGCAAATATAAGAAATGCAAAAATATGTAAAGTTTATCAAAAATAATAGAAATTCATAATGTGTATTATAAATATCAATTACCCAAAAATATACATATTAGCAATCGTAAGGGTGTCGAGTTTGGTTTACGAGTCGGGTTGCATGACAGGTAATTAAATATAAGGTTGGCTTCTAGAATTTTCGGGTGCTATAATGGCAAGTATAGATACGATATGGGCATATAATATATCGATAAAAATGGAAAAAATATAATATGTATTTCTTTCTTTTTGTAATTATGTCAATTCTCAAGTACAAGTTTTATAATTATACAAAAAATAATAATAATAAGTAACAATGTGACTCAAGTTCATAAGTCCCTTTAAGCTTTATATTATTATCATCTACAAATGCAAGATACTCGTATCCAAAATAGACATGTATATAACACACACACACATTATAAATGAAACATTATGAAGTAAACAGAATAATGTTTTTCCATCTCAGGTCTAGTTTTGGAAATGAGCTTAAATGAAGACCTTTACAATGTCTATTAACCACATTAAAAGTCAGATAAAAATAAAAGCTTATAGTAAATCTCATTTTGAACACCGACTTCTATTATAAAATGGTGAAAACAAATTATGTATAAATGAGATCACTCATACATAAAATTTCAAGATTTGCAACTCAACAGACTCGAACCAACTGCAACAGATGTTCCAAATATCTCAAGTACTCTCGATAAGTCGGAAAGAGTTCTAAACAGAGCAGAATCATGGAGCTAGCGTGATGGAATCCAAAACCAAAACTAATTTCTCAATTGAGTCGACATTCTGAATCACTTAATGGGATTTCACATACTCCTGAACAATATTAGGACCCTCACCTTCTTCCCCATAATCCTTCACAACTACACAGCCGCAACCGACCACCTTCCTTACTTTTCCTTCAGAATCAATTTTACACAACCCAGCCCACTCGCCAAGAGTTTTGGCATTAGGAACGGTTATCAAGCTAACATTATGATCATCACACAGAGCTTTCACCAATTTAACATAATCAACCTGGTCACAGTCCTCTGCCAAGACACAAAGATGGGCAGCGTGCTTCTCGATAACCTTGGCAGCTTCATGTAGCCCCCGAGCAAGCCCGTTGTGGGCCCGTGACTTTCTCAACACCAACTGCAAAGCGGTCATGATATCCATTGGCTCTCCGAGAGCTGGAGCTTGAGATGGTGCTGGGGCCTCTGCTACAGGAGCATCCTCACCTAACATTTTGCTTCCAAGATATGAACCTCGGGAGATTCTAGTTAACCTGGAGGTGGAATAGCGGTAGCGCTTCGGAGGAGTGTGTTTGGAACAGGTTTAAACAGAATAATGTTGATAATTAAAGCAAGCAAGAAAAGAAAGTACGAACTAAATCAGAATTAGAATATTACATATCTACCTCGACATTCAAAGAGTTATACAATTTAATGATAACAGAAGGCCATTAAAAGTAGGCGATCTAGAAGTTCGGTGCGGTGATTTTCAGGCTTCTACCACGGTGAAAAATCAATCTCTTTGACCTTCAAAATCTTTGTATCCAGAACAACTCTCTTAAGAATCTACACTCAGTTCCATGTTAAAAATTTAAATAATTAGAGCCCTTGTCTCTTAAACTATCTAAACGTTTTTTTATTATATCATATGTAATTACATTTGTTCCATTAAATAAAATATTAGGCAAACACTTGTGTTAGGCCAGATTAACGGGTCATGACCCATTAAGCCATCTGATCCGATACTATAATGTATTCGTTTTTGTACTGTGATGTATTAGTTTTTTACTGTAAAGTATTAGTTTTTTATAAATCTCTAATCGGTGCTATGATATATTGATTTTTGTACTGTAATATTTTTGTACTATGATGTATTGATTTTTGCCCTATAATGTATTGGTGTGAAATTTTGGCCTAACGGATGATCCGTTAGTCCGGCCTAACAAGAGTGTTGCCCAAAATATTAATATGGGGAGGTTTTTGGTAACTCAAGATTTTACAAAAGCATTCATCCTTTTAGAATAGTATAGATAGATAGATTTATTGACTATTATTAAAGTTTTTCAATCACCACTTGTACTTTTTTGTTCAGAGAATAATAATATGGAGTGCCAAGTTTGCAAAGTTAGCAGATTGAATTTTAATCGATATTCTCAAACATGCTAAAAGGAAGAAAAATACTATATATGTACAACAAACGTTCACACATATAACTATGTATATTGATATTCAAGCTGGTGGTAATAAAATCAAGTATAATTTCAATGAAAATATCTCATTTCATAATACATGTTTAATTGGAACTTCAGAGCTTATTAGCATAGAAGAATATGAATTACCATAGAAAGGAAGTTTTCACCAAGACATCAATACACGCAAACCAATAAAGACTATATCAACCACGTGAAATACCTTTTACCAGGATTATTAATGCTTAATAGCTTGATGCATACCACAGACATAATTATAAGTAAAACAAACTGCGGAGAAATTTCATTTCAAGAACTCCAATTAGTATCAACTTTCATAACTTTATGATTAAAGTTTTGAAGACTCTCCAACTCGTGGACAAAAAATCAATTGTGAAATGGTAAAATAGACTTTATGTCGATAACTTCTGCCATTGGTTCAGTCTCTTTCTCTTGTGTTTCTTCGCAATCTCACATCATCACAAACTCTAACTAATGATCGGGTGAAACGAAATAGCTCAATGATGTAATTAATTATACCTTGAATGTATCACGTTCGACCTTTAAAGGTTCAAGTTCATTGACTAACCAAGTAATCATCCAGAGTAAAACCATTTTTCCTCGAGGCATCATCATCATAAAAATTACAATCGTACCAATCACTGATTTTGGACTTAAAGAATTTCAGCAAGCTATCAAAAGCATATTCTTCTTCTCATATTAATGCATTTAACAATTTTCTTTCCATATATTTAAGTTCAGCACAAAAAAAAAATCACTATAGAAACAACAATCTTATTAGGTGAGGACATATTTGAAGAGCAGTCAATAGAAGTGAAATTAAGATAGACATGAATAACCTTTAGAAGATTCTCAACATTTTCTTGATGACTGCAACAAAGCAATGTTCAACAAAGATACATACTCCTTTTGTTCAACAAATATCTCATTTGTTTATGATTTTCTACAATTGTTAAACTGTCTATAACAGCATCCAAAGGAGTAATAATCCTCAGGTTGCCCAAGTTTCATGCGTACGCCTTTTGTCCTATAATAAAACATAATAGGAACAATTGATATTTCCCTGTATGAAGATCCGAATAGTTAAGAACAACTAATGTGAGGAGAATAGAATTTCTATATTATATTGAAAATCAGCATGGTAATAAGATCTGAAGAAAATATATCATGAAATTTCTTTCTTTCTTTCTCAACATATATGCATATTATGAAAACTAACCTAATTAAGTAAAAAACACTTAATGACTCGTACACAAATTGTTGTCTTGCCAAGTAATCATGGTTTCACGACCCAAGTAATCATTTAAAGCCTTAACAAGTTTTCATCAATGTCATTACCGCCATAAAAAAAAAGTCAACAAACTCTCAAAAAAATTTGGCAATCTCTCAAGAGTGCAGCCTCTTCTCGTGAAAAATATACCTGACAAACAAAACTTTAATGAACAACATTGGTACAATCATTCGCCATATTGATGCATTTAAAAATCTCCTTACCATAAATCTAAGTTTGAAGGAAAAATCAAATCACCATACAACAACCATTCGGGATGAAGACATATTTGAAGTACAAAGTGAAATTAAGATGAAAAATAAAAGGTTGCATTTTGATTACTTCCCTCATAAATAATACATATGATTAACCCCTATTTATTTAATTTCATTATTCAGACACGTCCGAGCTTCCACATTGTCCTTATAAAAAAATATTAAACTATAATCAAAGAAGAAAATAAACAAATAATAACTTGATTTCAGCGTTCTTGCGCTCACCATCCCTGAAAAACATGATTTGTCATCTTGGCCGCTAAAGTGTTAGGAGTGTTAAGATTTTCGATTCCCTTCTCATGAAGGATATAAAAGAACACTACATTTGATCACAAAGCGTCGGGAGATTTAGTTTTTCTAGTCCAATAAAGGATGTAAAATAACTATCAAAATTTATAAGATTGTCTTGATTCGAATTTTACTTTCCAATTCCATCGCTAGTTCACTTGGGAATATTTCATTTGGCCTTAGGTATACTGTGATAGGCTTAGCATGATAGATTTGCCATTAGGTCTTGCATGTTGGTATTATGTGGCTTACGCTCTTCTAATCGAATAGAACTAAAACCCTGGTAAGATTTATCTTGTAGTTTACATTTTTTTCATTCAAAAAAACTAATAAATAATCAAAGGGGCACTTTTGCCTAACAAAATTTTTACAGAAATGTTCTCTCTTTTAAGGTAGTCCAAAGCTACTCATGAAACTCCAAACCACATTAAATTTATTAGAAAATAATCTACTATGCACAAGAAAAAATGTCCAAAAAATCTTACCTCTGTCTTCCAAAAAAGGTAAGGTCAGATCCTGAAATTTGACTACAAAATCCATCTCACAGATTGAAAACGGGAGGAAGGAAATTGATATCACAAGAGACAAAGGGCGTCGATTGTAGGGTGCGAAATTATCTTCCAACATAAATCTTTAGGCGGACCGACAGAGTGTTGCGAGTTTACTGTTAGGGAGAAATTATTGTTTAACCAATATGAGTAATTACTTTTTCCCCAACCACCTACATCGATTTTTAGGACAAAAATACCTCCAAAATTTATTGCCGAAAGGGCACAAGACTAGACAGATGCCAATAAATATATGAATGTATATTATTTTGTATCGACGACTCAATTTTCGATGTCCGCATAGCCTAGGCTGATGCCTTCTCCCCCAAATAAAGAACCAAACTGTCCAAGTCTAGACCATTAACAATGAAAAATAAACTATTAATATTTCTTACATCAATAAAATATAAATGTATGCTTTCCTTTTTCTTTTTTTTTTCAAGAGTCAAAATCTACTGAACTTTTATATCCACTTAACTATAAACCAAATCACGTTTAAGGCGCATAAACAAAAGTCTGTCTTCGGATACATAGAGGCTACTCTATTCAATCAAAGTCCTAACTAAGGAAAAGACTCCAAATAGGAAGTATGTACTACAAGACCGAGAAGTCAATAACATTAATAAAAAATAAACTAATTTTTATAGTTTCACTGTAAATTAGATATATATTTCTAACACTTGATATTTAAGTTGAGTATACACCTTGATTCGGAAATTAAACAGATGATTTTAAGCAGTTGTATTAATAAACTTAAGCTTCGATTCTTATTTTATTTTATTTTTGGCTTCACTGTAATCATTTTTATCTTCAGATTCCACTGTAGTCATTTAATCTCTTTACAAATAACATGGATCTATAGATTCGTCTACAATATAAATGATTTTCCTTTCCCATTTAGGGAAGGGTATGCTGATCAATTTATTGTTACGCTATAGTAAGTACAATCAGATTGATGCTGCTATTGTCCATCTTTGTTCATCTTTAAAATCCATCTATAATAGACTCCATCTAATTTAAATGAGACTTAAACTTAAGAACAAAATCCCACAGCTCATGAAATTCATCTGAAACTGATTCTCGCAAACACACCATTTATTTCAAAAAAACTCGATTATGATTCGACAAAAGAAAATGCAAAGTCAAGAACCAATAACAAGAATCCCCTTAAGTAAATTCTACCACTCAACAAGTTAATCGAATATGAATTCTACACACACAAAAAAAACTTACTTCGACAAAGTCTCAAATCTGTTTGTCCTCATTAAGAAACAAAGCAACAAAAGCAAAGCCGGCAAAAATTGAGTCAGTATCTATTTAAAAGGACTATTTGATATCCCAAATCTTACCTTATCTTATGAAATGAAGTGCGAAGACAAAGCCATCAAAGTCATGAGTGGCTTGAAGACAGCTGCCAGACATTGGTAGGGGAGAGATAAACAGGAGAAATTCATGTTTGAACACCACGTTATTCAGGAAAGAGACAGACTAATTCTGAAGTTATATTCCAACTTTCCAAGAGACTAATTCTGAAGCGTTGCGACCTGCGTGATTACCGATGGGAAAAAAGGAAATTTTGATTCGTTTTACAAATAGGAATTATTAGATTTTGGGGTAAATTTGATAATTCACTTTTTTACATAAACATTCACCTATTTAGTAGGGTAGTAGATTAAATGGACATAAACTCAAATATATTTAACATGGGATGTAACTACAACATTGGCCTAAATTAATTGAAATGGATTTATATTAAAATAAATTTAACATGGAGCTAATTGAATTTAATATGCAGTAACTGTTAATTCTTATAAATTAACTAATAAAAAAGTTAAAATAAAAATTTAATACTGTGCTATAGCTCATCCTAATATATAGGTGGCTCTGTCCCTGATCCCATCGGTTCATTTTGGCTGCGTTTGCAAACCAGGACGGGACAGGATTGGGAGGGATATCCTAAGGAATCCGACGTATGCAAATTGTGATTGAGGCCCGCGCTCGTAGTCTCGGCCCGGACATTGTCCCTTGTAGAGCTGATACTTGTATCCCTCCTCGGACCGCAGGACATATTTATCAAGGGACGGACAGGTACGCCTAATTACTGGGCTGCCCTCGGGGGTTGGTACATTCTGCCCCATTTACCCTCGGTTGTGATTGTAATTACGATGGAGCCCAAATAAATACCCACTTCTTCTCCTCATTTGTTTGAGACACAGAACCAGCCGCGGCGCTTGAGGAAAACCCTAAAATTGCCGAAAACAAATCTGAGGCTCTTGAAGGTATGACCACCTCTCTCTCCGTTCTCTCCCGGCTGAAATGTTTCTCTCCGTTCTCTCCTATCGCGTAAAATAATTGTGATCTCCTTATTTGTCGAGAGGTTGGGAAATGAATACCGGACTTCCGAGTTATTTCTTGGTTAATTAATCGTTTCTATGGTTAGATGAATCCTTGTTTCTATTTTCATGGTTAATTAATGTAGGGCGTCTCAATTTTTCTGGTTGCAGGGTATCGTTCACGAACCCTAAAATTCTTGCGAGGATTTGGCTACCTGGGTTGGTGTCATTGTGTTATTTCTTCAGGAATTGAAGGTTCGAACTCACTGAACACACTTTTTATTAATTTCATAACATTTGCCTCATTATTATATGGGAATTATGAGAATCGGCGAGGGAATTTTTTTATCTTATATGCATAATGTTCATCTCTTGCTCCTGCCATCGTATACTCAGTTAAGTTGCACTTTGTTTATGTACTCTGTGGTAGTTTTGATAAAGAAATGTGATATTAATTATTTTATCAAACTGCTCAAAGTGAATGTAGGCTACAGCATGGCAGTGTATTAAATGCTTCTATACAATCTTTTTTCATGTTCTGTGCACTATTAAGTGATGGATGTTTATACCACTGTGGACTGGTCAGATAATCATTAGTTTTTGAGTGCATTGCGAATCAACTGTCTGCGCATTCTGTGTTGTGGTTGTTGTGGTATAAAATGGCTACGGACTCATTTTACATCGTTCCTAAGCTGGTCTGAACTCCCTGGAATACGGGTTGACTCCCAAACAGGTGATGTTCACGTCACTCCTACCTACCATGCAAACATCGGCCAGGTTTTGATGAACTAACGAATTATGTCTTAATTTATTCAACCAATCTAATATTCAGTTTTTAATTTTATTCGTTCAGGAATCGGACATCCAGCGATGCTTTTGTATGTATGGATTCCCCCTTTTTCAACAATCCAATGAAGTTTTTGTAACTAGGTGTGCTGCCAAAATCGACTTCGGACTCGTCGTAGAGGATGGCCCCGGTGCAACTGCCAACAATCCCATGGTATTCGATGACTCGGGGGCTGAAATCTCTGATCCTTTCTGGGACACGGACAGCGAGGATTCTAGCATGTACTACCTCGATCCATTCTCGCGAGATGTTAACCATGCTAATCGTCGGGGCCCTCCGCCTGGTTTTGATGCATCTGACGAAGACAACGTTGGTGGAGCGGGTAGCTCCACGGTGGTTGAATGATGTGTTAGGGTTTGATCTCCACAACCATCCCTTTTTATTTTACCGCATGCATAAACATCATTTTTCGATGCACCATCTCATCAACGCAAACTGGTGGAGTTCGGTAAATAAAGCTATGTCAACCGTGGGTTGTGGGGATTGTGACGTTATGATCGTAGAATGTTTTCTGATTTCGTAGTCTTTTTTTTCTTTTTTTTTATGTTATGAGTACGCCTTATCATCCCATTCGGTTTGTGTAATCGTTGGAGTCGTAGTTGTTTTCAATATAGGTGTGAAACTGCGTTCGTCCTTTTAATTACATTAGCTAGTTCGTTTGTGGTATCCAAAACTCGTTCGTTGCAAACACATAACTAAACAAGCATACATAATGGTAATCTTACATTGAAAAATACCATTCATATGGAAGGAGGCAATCTTCAATATCGGAAGGAACAAAATAGAAGATTTGTCCTCTATCTATCCAAACCCAAAACAAAAAAAAAAAGAAAAAAAAAAAGAAAAAGCAAATAAGGAGGAAAAGAAAATAAGGAAAAAGTAAAACAAGCAGGTTACAATTCGCAGTAGAGTCATAATAGAAAAGATCCGACCGTCAGAGTTGCTACTTAAGAAAATCCAACACAGTGGAAATAATTCTACACATCGTTCGAACCTTGGCAGGATGAGTTGCCGGTTGATTTGGTATAACGCACAACCCTATCCGGAGTACGCGTGCCAGAGACACGCGTCGAAGAGTATTTGCCCGACGAACACCTCTCTTGATTAACCGAGTTTTCAGACTGACGATCACCCATATCTTCATCGGCGAGCCTACAGTTAGGAGGATCTTTGTTTGGATGACTCTCGGACCCATCCAGGATGATGACCTCTCATTGTGTGGTGTTCCTGGCCTCTTTCACCTCTCTTCCTCGGCTGCGACGAGGGGTCAGCTCAATCACAGAAGTCGATGGCGCAGCTAATGCATCGTAGAGCCCACGAAAAAGAACTTGGAGACCATCCCAGTCCGGATCACCGTACAACACATAAGCTTCAGCTAACGGCTCCCTCTGGGGTATCAAAAGTTAACCGGGGTAATAAGCACTAAACAAAGAATATCAAAGGATTGATAATAGGTTGTAGAGAAAATTACCTCAATTAGCTCGATCCACACATCAGTTGGTGCTGAAATCATGTTGTGCTGCTCGTCACGGCGAACACCATGTTTCCGAAGTAGAGCCCAAAACACACGAAATCATGTTCGGAGGAGATAAAGCCGGTCACTGCACTCGGCGTAGGTGAAATGTTGGCTCAAGTCACGGTTGAGGGTGTCCGTTGCGTAGACAATAGCGTCGGGAGAATTTCCCGATGGTTTGAACAAACCCGTTCTTCTGGCATGAACCAGCAACTTGATGAATTACTTGTCAACGCGCGCCGTCCACCGCTTGTTGTAAAAAAAATCTTCTTGTTCTTACGCGAGGTCCTTGCTCAAGGGGGGTATTTGTAGGTTCGTTCATTTTCGTCACTGAGTCTCACCCGGAGGATGGTTGCAAATTTATGTAAAATAGGACTAACAACACAATAATTTATAGCGTACACATATATATGATTAGATGGGTATACAAATACAGGTCCACTTGCATGAGTATATATATATATATATATATATATATATATATATATATATATATATATATATATATATATATATATATATATATATATATGCATACAATCCTTTCCTGAGCTTGTTTCTCCTCCAATATGTGTTGTTACATCAATGGCTTTGGAAAAGAATGAACTTACTTTTCAATATCCCCAATAAAGAATATATTCCCACTTCTGCACTTTTGTGGAGAATATATTCTCTGACATGAAGTGTGCAATTGGTTGAAAAACTCCTCATATGCAATTCTTCCATCAGGAGTAAGGCATTCTTGCCCCTTTAGTAATAGGCACACCCAGCTAACTGACATCCCACTTGGACTTCACTTAAGCTAGAATTACAGAATTTCACTAGAAACATAGATATATAACTTTTACATTAGCATCCAACTACTCGTTTCATCAATAATTAAATACAACAGATCTTTTACTTCTCTTGGTCGACATCTCTATTTTAAGCGTATCCGAATATTACATAACAAGTTCATTGCTGAAGGTTGAATCCATATGGTTTAATAGATCAAAAACTTCTACCCAAAATTGATTACATAAGCAAAGGTCTTTCAACAAATTACACCTCTTGTAATTAAACTAGGAGAACTCATTTTAGGAAGATCACGAGTACCATAAACACAGCCACAACCCATGCAAAACAAGAGGAACAGCTTCACTTCTCGACCTGTCGCCGATACTTTTACGCATCGGCCCGATATGTACTAATTTCTTCCCGTAATTCTTTAATTATGCGGCGTGCTTCTTCGCTGGATGGATTGTCAACCCATATGAAAAGTTTACATTTGTTGGGCTGCAATACAAACCACACCATCAGATGTAGCACTAGAAGTTGTTATAGTCATACATTTATAACAACACTAGATTGTTATATGTTAAAACATTACAAAAAGGATAACTCAAAAATCTGTACCCCCCGAGTAGGACAGGACATGAAACGGCGATTTGGATTCCTAATCGTCTGTGAGTTTTGAATCCTAATTGGTAGGTCACAATAACATGCTGTTGGGAGTTCCCGTTGGCAACTCGGACACGTGAACCACCGTTTCTGCGAGCTGGAGAAATATGAGCCGTGTGAATTGCTCATCCAACTGCATAAATAACCCATATAGAATATGAATCATAGTTCAAAATGTGGCATGCTGAGGTTAGTTTTCCGAACAGAAGAATCTAGTGTAATTAAACCATCTCCTAAATCCGACGTTTCCTCCCCTCCCCACCCCCCTACCCACCAACAGCGGACGCTCTTCAATTACAATTCTAATTATTAGTGCTCAGCACATGGTTAGCAGAAATAATGGAAAAATTATACATACACGAGACACTACAATGACAGAAACGGCGGAATCACCCGGATAATCATGATTTGGGAACGCGAGTAGATAGCTCAATAACATCACGTACGCGATACATACCTGACCCAAGTAGAATCCTCGGCTTTTGATACCTCAGTGACTGCCCTTGATTTTTTGAATCGGCGTCAATCCCTTTGGATCTGAACTCCTGTAGCAGCCGCGCTAATTCGGGGGTATGATTAGATGAATTAGCAATTGTGCTTACCTTAATTATTCTGTTCGTCGCCGATCCACTACTTCTGCCGGAGAAGACGACTTCTAGGGCTTATGAAATCAGGTTCCAAAATAGTTCACCATCCAGAGCACAGGTCCAATGAAATGTGAATTCGCAACGAGGACATAATTGTCATTCCCAATTGTAATCCTAAAGAGTCCATGGAAACAAACGTGTATATATTACTTAGTCAAGAATTCAGTACGAATACAATCACTCAGGACAAACAACTGATAAGAATAATCTCTGCAGTACTATTCGGGATGAATGGATAATATACTCCAATCCTGTCCGGGTTTGCAAACGTAGCCTTTTGGTACAAAAATTTAATCCCAACCCACTGATCAGTGCACCGACCAATTCATAGACCGACTGCATATTGACAATTCTAAATTGAGAATTAGACCAGTCGTAATTTATTGACCAATTATTTTGTACCCAAATTTAAATTTTCGCGACCAAGGTTAGCCATTGATTCCATACTAAGAATCGTACATTTCACAAGGGAGCATTAGAATAGGCCCTACAAATTGAACCTTTTTTTAAAGTGGGGAATAGTCTCTATTTTTTTATGTGATTATGATGTCATGATTACTACCTAAATTCCTAATCTCATGGACAAGATTCCTCTTTTGTTTCTTGTTAGATGTTGCATAAAATGGTGATATAATGGACTAGACCAGCTAAGACAAACAATCTTGTTGGTAATACTACTAAATCAATTACCCTTATAAATAATAAAGAAATAGAGTACGTGTTTTGACTTATAAGCACACAAGTTATCATTATTGTTTGCCTTTAATCATAATTAGGACGCCACTTGCTAAATTTGTCTTGCATTCTTGTGATCGTTTACGATGAAGGGATATTAAGTCTGTTGAGTCACAGGTGTAAGAAATGGATAGATGGTTAAATTATAGAAATAATCCTAATGACATACTCATCCAATTATATATTTCGGTTTAAAACTATTCCTTCTATATAATAATTATATATCTGTCTTGACTTGATTATCGTTTCACGCACATGAAGAATAATAAGTAATATTATAATTATAGGTATTAAATAAACAATAATTTTTTATTAATAATAACTAAAAATATGAAATAATAAAAAATTAATAAAATAATATTTAATTTTACTAAGAAGTAAAAAGTAATATTTATATATTAAAAATATATATACGACAAATATAATTGGACGAAAACAAATTATAAAATACGATAAATGAACAAAACGAAAGAATAATTATGTTATCTGATAGGTGCCCAAGAATTAGGTGAACCATCGATAGACGAACCACATAATATATATACAATATTTAACAATAAAATATATATCAGTTTATAGTTATATAGTTATATTAATTAAAATTTATTAATTAAAATTACTAGGTAATGTAATCCCACCTATATACTAAATGAAAAGACTTATATCTTATGTATCTGCTTATCAAGTTTTGGGTTGACGTGTACTTTTCTGGTGTTTCGGTTGCCTACTTGGCGAACTTTGGAGGTTTGTAAACTTACTAAAATATAGGAATTATAATATCTACATAATTTATTATATTTCTTCTAACTTATTTTTTTCCTTTTTTATATTTACCTAATTTAATATTTTTTTTAATTATATTTTTTCTAATTCAATATTTTATTTTTTTCTTCTAATATAAATATATAAAAAGTCATATATAATTAGGATAAATATTACTTATTTTAATTAAAAGACAAATTACTCATAAGATAATATTAATTATAAGAAAAATATTAATTATTTATTAATCATATACATAAATTTTATTTATAATAAAAGTTAAAATATTTTTATTCTTAGGAATTCTAATATATAATATAAATAAATTACGAGTGATTTACATTAACGTGAGTATATAACTAATATATTAAAAATTACGATCTAAATATAAGAAATATAAATTTTAATAATAATAATTAATAATATTGATTAGACATCGGTAAAATACGGCATCGGTTGGGAATATGACATCTTCTAAATTTTATAAGTATGTAATTAAAATTTATTATAAGATTCAATATAAATATTAAAATATAAAAATATTTAATAATAATAATTATTATAGAAATTAGACACGGGTTGAGCATGTGACAAGTTTTGAATTTATTTAAGTATGTAAATAAAGTGTTATTAACAAATTTAATCTAAACATTAAAAAAAATTATATAACAATAAAAAAAATAATAGTTAATAAATAGTAACAAGACATCGGTATAAGACACGAATTGATGATACAATATCTTCTAAAAAAATTTATTTTTAGATTTAAAAACTCTATAACGATAAAAATATTTTTTATATTTATCTTTTAATAAATTTCGTGTAACACATGGATATTAAAACTAGTATAAATATACATAAGTGCATTAGCAATATATGTGTGTGTACATTAATGTATGAGGATATATCAAGGTTGTACAAATCGCAAGGTGAGTTGAGCATCGGACTGTCGTCTAAAACCTAGGCGGTGCCTGAAAGGTTGGAAGTCCGATTTTTCAAAAAAAATAAATAAAGAAAGAAAATAATATTAGCCGATTTTTTTCGCCACCTGGATCACCTAGACAGTCGTCTAGACTGATTTTTTGACCGAGACAATTTTTCCGCCGATTTTGGCAAAATCGCCTCCTAACCCTCCACCTAGGCCAATTTTTACAATATTGAGATGTATACCATGCATTCGAGCGTACAATGCATGATATGCACCCAGTTCATTGTGATGATGAATATATAATTTTTGTATAATGAATATTAGTTTACTAAAAATTATGTTTTATCATAAATCATATTCAAATACACATAACATTCATATTCATGTATTGATCACATATAACAAATGCATAAGCACAATTTTCATTTGTCTTAATAAAAATTTAATAAAAAACATATATAATCATCATACAAGACAATCGTATTCATCACGCATAACATTTATATTAATTACACAAAACATTCAAGCAATAATTGTGTGTACCATGCATTTACATTGTGTACCCAAATGCGTGGTATAATTTTCTTAATGTATGTACATAAATAAATATACATTAGTACATAATACATTACATAATAGATAAATATACGTCAATATATAAATATATTATACAATAAAATATCTAGGGTTCAAATTGTAAGATGAACCATGATCAAGGTATAATCTAGAATCCCACAACTGTATAATACAAAAGAAATCTAGGAAAGTAATTTATTATTAGGAGATTTTGGGACATAAATGTACACAATCACCACAGTTCGACAGTATATTTGGGGGTTTTAAAGAAGAAAATAGAAAAATAAATACTAAAAAAAAACAATTTATTATATATATGTAAATAATAAAAGTATCAATTGTGGATCTGCTTGGTTGGCCTGATCTTAGTAGCTGATAACTGGTTTTAAATTATTATTTATTAAATTATCTGATTGAAGTAGTTAATTGAATATTAATTTATCAATATACACGTGATTGAAATATAAAAATAATATACATGACAAGTAAAAATAATAATAAATAAACACTTCCTAAAAAATTAAATTTTAAATTAAGATAAAATAACACAATGAAAACAAAACAATTATATTCATAAATAAAATTTCCTTATCTAAAAAAAATATCATTTTTATAAAAATATAAAATAATATGTTACTATATAAAAGGAGTTTATTTTTTAAAAAAAAGTTTAAAATTGAGATTTCTTTCGATTAGCTATCAGCTGATTTGAAAATTTTACAAACTTTTTCTTAATATGAGTTTTTTTGTCTTTTGCCAGCTATCAGTAACTGATAAAAACTTTTTACCAAACAACTAATAGGAGTTGATTAGAAAAAAATAAGCTATACGCACTTATAAATCACTCAACCAAGCGAATATTATAATTTTATCGTCATTTTGGGATATCACGCCCCCGGGGCCTATGTGGGCCACTTACAAATAGACAACAAACATAAATCCCCAGCGATGTAGCACAGACATTGGAAATCTGCTCCGTAAAATCCGCTCCGAAATGAATTGAATCAAAATACGGGGTCAATACCACAATCTCATTGGAAATCCGCCATTACGAATGTGATCGCATCCGTATGATATCAAATTACTGTAATTTTTATTTTAATTTTCGTTGTTGTTGTATCTTAATTTTATTGTATTTTAAATTTGAAATTAACATTTCTTGTCATTTGGTTATTTATATTATTTTATTGTATTTTTTATTTTCAAATAAACTTCTTGTAATTTTAAGATATTATTATAATATGTTTATTTATTTAATTAAGAATTTTTTTAAATAAATTATAAATATAAAATAACCTTAAAACTATATAATATAAATAAATAAATAATATGTATGTTAGGGTTAGAGTTAGGGTTTGGGTTATATGACCCTTTTTTTCTTTTTTGCAAAATTGTCCCGGGACGCCATTCCCAAAGGCGTCCCGACCCCGTCACTTTTTTTTTTTTACAAAATATATCGGGACGCTATTGGCAAAAGCGTCCCGACCTCCGTGTAATTATTATTTTTTCATTTTGCCCCCAAAAACTTTGGGAGAGGAAATTTGGGTGTGGGACACTTTTGGCAATAGCGTCCCGGTGGGCGGGACGCTTTTGGCAACCGCGTCCCACCAGATTTTTTTAAAACTTTTTGAAAGTAACATATTTTTTAATTCTAATTTAAATTTATATTATTTATTTAATTAAACCCTGTTACCATGTAAACTGTTTTTTATTTTATCTGCCTAGTTATATTTGTCTCTTCGTATTACTATGTGAATTATAAGAGCACATACAATGTTACAATAGGTGAGAATTAACAATACTAAAGCATCAATAGATTTAACAGTGAGGGGTAAAGGAAGATGGAAAGTTGCAAAAATTATTAATTTAATTATGTATATTTTGCTTTTAATAAAATAATAAATAAAATGTTAAAAATAGTAAAATAAACAAGAACCTTACAATAATTACATAATCAGATTTTTTTTGAATATATTTTAAAATTTGTATGTTTTTTTAAATTTAATTAATCATTTTATTTTATTTTTTGAATTACAAAATATAAACCTTTTGTTTTATATTTTTATTTTCCAACTTTTTCAATTTTTTAAATATTTCTTTCGAATTCATACATGTTTATTATATTATTTTAATTTAATTATTTATATATTTAGTTATTGAATCACAAGATTATAATAATAAATTTTATGTTTTTAATTATATTTTTTATTTAAAATAATAACAATTAAAGCTGAGATTAAATATGGACTTGTTGAATCTCTAACTATCCTTTAATTTCAGCAACTCAAACAAATTTTTTCTTCTTCTATTTTTCCTATTTTGTTTTCTTATTTAAAAGAAAGTTACATGAGATTAATCGGAACGTTCGATCCTTTAATCTCAACCGTCCAGATAAAAAAAGAAAATTGCACATCGGATCAGATGAACTTTCCACGTGCGGCCCATATATCAACCGCTCCCTTTCCCCGCACTCTGGAACGCGCATGCGCAAGGAAAATCCCTTTTTCTCTCTCATTTCCCCTCCCGCTACAATTGCTTTGACTAATTGATTATAATAAGTTTCTGCCTTCAACCATTTAAAAGTTGTGTGATTGTGTACTAATTAGAAGGTGATACTTTTTTATTTAAAAGTATCCAGGATTTTTACGATTGTACGTACTCTATTTTTTTTATTTTAATCATTGGATGAGTTCATAATCAAATATCTATTCATCTTGAGTACGAGTGAAAAATAATAAAATTCATTCATATTATAGTCATGCTCATTTGTATCCCAATTTTGTAAATAGTTTTTATATTATTATAAATTATATAATTATCAAATTAATCTTTAACAAAAAAGGCATGATATTTAAAGTATAGTTAATTTTATTAATATTTCTTATATTTTTTTTAATAATCTAGCTTGCTGTTAAAATCGTTCTGGATCTTTTTTACTTCTAATTTTATTTTAGTATAAATGTCGATTAAATGATTATAATTATTTGCAGAATCTCCTTTCATCGTTTTCTCTTTCGTTGTTCCTCCATTGTCGAAACGAGATGAACAGAAAAACACAACATACAATGACGCGTGATTGCCCTATTACCGCACATCTGCCTAGGTCTCCAAAGCCCTTGAGTCGCTAACCTTCGTCAAGAAGTTTCGGAGGCACAACAACGTCCTCCACACATCGTAACGTTCTTCTTTGCCACCAATTTATAGAATTTGTGCTTGTGCTCCTCGACGTTGATGTCCCCGACATGAAATGGGTTTTGAGCATCTTCGACGCCTTCGCTAGCCCTAGCCTAGCCCAGCCCGAGCATATGTATTGTCCTTAACTTTATCCCATTAGAACAAGCAAATTACATGTGAAGAAGGTGTCCATTGTTGTAATTACTAAAAGATAGTTTCTCGTTAGATTCATACATTTCTCATATAGTTGTACTCTTGTCAGGCTAATTGACGGATCATCTTCATAACTAATACATCATACTACAAAAAATAATACATTATAGTTCAAAAACCAATGCATCTACAAAAACTAATACATCATAGTGGCGGGTCCAAGATTACGGAAAAGACAATACTTTCGAATACAAAAACTAATATATAATAGTACAAAAGTCATTATATCATAGTACCGAGTCATATGATCTGACAGATCACGACTCATCAATCTGGTGTGACACAAGTATTTGTCTTTCTCATGAGGAGTTCAATAAATTAAAAACATATTATCTAGGGACGATTCAAAGTGAAAGTTGGACTCGGTGATCATGCAATCCAAGTGTTCGAAAAAAATATCTCAATTGGATAGTAACGTGTTTTCTATACACAATAATCGGTTTATATGTATCTCAAAAAATAATCAACGTTTTGAGTTGTTTGAGTTTTTTTTTTTTTTTTTTTTTTTTTGAATTCAAAAGGATACTCATAACTCATTTACTTACTTAATATTGATTTTCAAGTTTGTGTGACGTTAAAATAATGAATTCGGTATCGAGCACGGTCCGTTATGGATTCAAGATCCACCATTTTCCATTTGTCTAGGAATGAGGGTGCACTTGGGCTATTACTACACAATTAACAAGTGTGAATGATTTGACAAGATTTTCAAGTGTTTAGAAATTAATTGTGGCAACAAGACTTAATTGTTGTTATATGTTGTAATAAAACGACTTCGATATTGTTATGCTCATGGCCGATGTAAAATAAGGATATGCTTAACGTTTAAGCTATTGTAATCGAAAACAAACACAAATTATTGGATTCCATATATTTCCATTTGCTATTAGGCTCAATAGTCACACGAAAGATGTTAATAGATCATTTGCCTTTATGATTGAATTATGACATTACCAGTGGTGTTATTATTAAAACTAATGTAAAATAAGCTAAGGACCTACCATTTAGGTCATAAAATTCTTAGTATAAAAATAAAATTCAAGTAATTTTTTAATTTTATATTTGCAGAATCACGTCATCAACATCAAAACTAAACTGACATTCACATTGAGTATATTACTATTGAACACCTAAACTAAAATAGGTGAAACATCTCCCAAAACAAACCAAAAAACACTAGAACATTATAGTAAATAATTATTTTAATAGATAATTATAATAAATGAATTATAATCATTGGACTAAATTAATCGATGCAAATATATGATAAATTTCTTAGTATATATATAATTTATATCACACAACATACATGCTAGGTAAAGTTACAAATAATGTTGATGCGAAAAAACTATCATTGATTTAACATCTTCCATGATCATTGATTTGTTTATTCACGTTATTCGTTCATATAGAATAATTACTACAATTCGTAAAACAACTTTGATGAGGATGGGTAAATGATTTATGTCATTTATATCACTGACAAGAAAGTTCTCTGCCCTTCTCATACATTATCCCATAATGGTTGAATATTGTTTCAAGAACTAAAATAAAATAAAAAGTAAATTAAGATAATATCTTCATATTTTATATTGAGATTAATATAAAAATAATACTTTTATATACGAACATACTCTAACTATATAATTCAATCAATAAGATAAATTTGTATACAAGAATAAATAAATTAAGATAATATCTTCATATTTTATATTGAATAAATATAAAAATAATACTTTCATATAAGAAATGGATTCATACAAGAGGGTATATCATGGACCTAGGTGGTGCATTGAGTATACTATGAATCCAAATACATCTTGTAGGATGCACCCAATCCCACACTAAATGTGAGAGAGCCCCAAAATGTGAGGTTCAGTTCCACGTGTGCAGATATTTGGAGAGCCCCAATTCCACGCGAAAAAAACCCAATTGCATTTTTCCCTTTCTCAACTTCCTTCGTATTCTCAATCACGCCTCCGCATAAATCCTGCCTCGCCAGCCAGCCACAGCATGGCCTTCGTCGTCTTCCCCGCCGCAACTCAGCACCTTGGCCTCACAAACTCCACTAATGATGATAAATCTAAAAGCCACCTCTTCGAAGTCGAATTCGATATTTACCAGAATTTGGAGCTGAAAGTCAAATTTGAATTTTTTTTTTTCATTTTTCTGGTTTTGTTCAGATTTTTCGCATCTGAAGTGGTTCGCATTGTTGTTGTCACTGAAATTCTCGCTTCATGGAGCTTTAATATGTTTTGGACTAGAAAATTACATTATTGCATATCAATTGTTTGTAAAAATGCCTGAATGAAAATTTTACATTAGTTAAAATCTTATTATCTTAAGATCATGAATATGTAGTTTGTGATGATATGTGCATGTTATGTGTGATGATATGTGAATATCTTATTATTTTTTCCTAGTACTAATGATGAATATCACCCCTATATATTAATGCAAAATCCTCCTAACCTATGTGTCTGCTTCGTATGGTTCGTTTGACAAATAAAAAATTATGGTGCTTCGTTTGCTTATGTGTCATCCAAGCCTAATATTTACCTAATTTAATACTTTTCTTTTTATTGAATCTTACCTAATTTAATTATTTTATTATATTTTTTCTTATTCGATACTTTCCTTTGATTCTCCTAATATAAAATATAAATAAGTCATATATAATTAGTAGATAAGATCTAAATTAGTTATTTTATTTAAAATACAAACTACATATGAAATAATTTTTATTACAAAAAAATTTTATTATTAAAATAATTAAAATAAGTTTTATTGATAACATAATTTAAAATAATTTTATTTTTGGAGTTTCAAATCACCCCTATATATTAATGCAAAATCTTCATAACCTATGTGTCTGTTTCGTATGCTTTTGTTTGACAAATAAAAGATTTTGTTGCTTTCTTTGCTTATGTGTCATCCGAACCTAATATTTACCTAATTTAATACTTTTCTTTTTTATTGTATCTTAATTAATTTAATTTTTTATTTTCTCTTATTTAATACTTATAAATAAGTCATATATAATTAGTAGATAAGATATAAATTAGTTGTTTTAATTAAAATTCAAATTACATATGAAATTATTTTAATTACAAAAAATACTTTATTATGTAAATAATTAAATTACTTTAATTGATAATATAATTTGAAATAATTTAGTTTTTGGAGTTTCAAATATTCAATATAGGTAAAATATGAATTGTTTACAATAATCTAAACATGTAACTAAATATTAGTAATGTATTCAATTTAAATATAAAAATATTAAATTATATACTAATAATTAATAAATATTGATTAAACACCAGTACAATGTGTCACGGGTTGAGAGTATGATATATTTTAATATCTCAAAGTATGTAACTAATAATTATTAACGAATTTATTCTAAACATTAATATATGAAATGATTTAATAATAATAATTAATAAAATAGATATTAGACACGGGTTTAGAATGTGACGCCTTTTAAATTTTTGTAAGTATGTAACTAACATTATTAATGAGTTTAATTTAAACATCAAATACAAAATTATTTAATATTTATAATAATTAATAAATAGATTAGACATGTACAAGGCACGGGTTGTATATTTGCAATAATTGGAGTATGTAACTAAATAGTAGTAATGAATTCAATCTAAATATGAAATAAATAAATTATATAATAATAATTAATTAATATTTATTAGACAATGGCACGATGCAAGAATGCTTTAGAGTATGACACATTTTGAATTTTTCAAAATATGGAACTATAATTATTAACAAGATTAATCTATACATAAAAATATAAAATGAGTTAATAATAATAATAATAATAATAATAATTAATATAGATTGGAGAAGGGTTGAAAATGTGACATCTTTTGAATTTTTATAAGTATGTAAATATAATTATTAATGAATTTAATCTAAATATTAAAATATAATATTAAGTAATGATTATAATAATTAATAAATTGAACAGGGCACGGGTTGAGAACACATCTTTTAAATCTTTTATTCTAAATTTATAACTTTTTAATTTTCATAAATATTTTATATATTTATTTTTTTGTGAAACCCGTGTAATACATGGGTATTAAACTTATATATATATATATATATATATATATATATATATATATATATATATATATATATATATATATATATATATATATATATATTATGTGATAATGTGTGTTTTGTGCGATGATATATGCATGATATGTGTGGTGATGTGCATATACTTTTCCTTTCTTTCTTTATTTAGATTATAGACGAATATATGTGTAGTTTGTGATGATATGTTCATATTCTGTGTGATGATATATGAATATCTTATTCTTTTTTTTTTTTTTGATTACTGTTGAATATGTGTAGTTTGTGATGATATGTGCATGTTCTGTGTGATGATATGTGCATGATCTGTGTGATGATATGTGAAAATCTTATTCATTTTCCCTAGGAGTGATGATGAATATATATGTAGTTTGTGATGATATATGCATGTTGTGTGATGATATGTGCATGATCTGTGTGATGTTATGCGAATATCTTATTCATTTTTCCTGGGACTGATGATGAATATATATGTAGTTCGTGATGATATGTGCATGTTTTATGTGATTATATATGATATCTTATTCTTTTCTTCATAGGACCGATGTATTTTTATGTTATGTGTGATGATATATTCATGATTTGTGTGATGATATATAGATATCTTTTTTTAGGGTGGTGGGGGAGGATTACAGATGAATATATATGTGTGCATCATGTTATCTCATGACTTAATTAACCTTAATCTAAATTATTTATTATTTGTATTATTTGTATTTGACTCGATTTTGACTTCAGATTGTTCAATTCCTATGGGTATTTATTTCATGGTAGAGGTGGCAAGGAATAATTTGTTGTTGTTGAAGTTTAGTTTGAATATAGTTATTTGTATTTTCCACTAATATGTTTGAGTTAATGAACGAATATGATAAAGGGAAGGGGAAAGAAATCACATCAAGTAAACAAAATGGCAAAATCGGATCTCATATCAACTTCTTAAATATCCTTCAAGGCTAAAAAAAAATATGTCACAATATATAGAGACATCTGAATAACAATGTGAGTAAAGATCGAGCTTGTTTATTCAAGAAAGTCGAATATGCGAAGTATCATTCAATCTCTAAATAGTATGAATAATATTATTATTACTATTGGTCCTCACATTCACGTCTCCAAACAAGCCTTGGCCCATCATCATGGGCACCCAAGGGGACATCACGTCATCAGCCTCATTATCTCGGTTGTGTACACAATCTGAAGTCTGCTCTTTCTTTAAGGGCGTCGTTGAAGAATTCTCCAACACATCGAGATTGGACTTAAACCTATCAAAGCAAGTATATGAACTAAATCCAATTATCTTTTGAAAAGAAAAAAGAATTAGAAAAGTGAACATTGTCTTGTTTCTATATATTTTTTATACCCTAAACCCTGAATCTATGTCAAATATCATCACATATTATATCCACATATCATCACATATTAGATCAACATATCATCTAATATACTGGCATATATCATCAACAAAAATCAAAATATGGGTCTCTGTCAAATATCATCATACTTTCTGAGTTAACGAATATATGAGACAATAAAGGACAGAGAATTGCCCCCAAAGTAGAAAGCCCACATTAAAAATAGTGGCATGATCACAAATATCTATTAGAAAAGAAAACATAGCCATCTCCATATTCAAGTGTACTACTCAACCTGTCCAAACGCTATGCATACGATCATTGTACAAGTTACAAGCCTCGTCAAGGAAATTTACTATAATACCAACCAAATCATCATCCCGCATTACTTTCTCAAGTGACTGAATATCACCAGCAATAGAATTCACCACATAAAACAAAACAAAAGGAAAAATTGTACAAATATTAATCACATATTACTACCACATATCATCACATATTACTGAAACATATCATCATATATTACTAGCAAATATCATCACATACAAATGTCACACATCATCATATTTAAAAACCACATAGTATTGCCACATATCATCACATATTATTGCTCGTATATCATCACATTCTGGTTTCACATATCCTCATATATTATTTTGATATATCATCACACATTATTGCTCGTATATCATCACACACACATTTCACATATCATCATATCTAACTACACATATCATCACATTCTGCTTTCACATATCATCATCTATTGCTTTCATATACCATCACATATTATTGCTCGTATATCATCACATTCTGCTTTCACATATCATCATATATTGCTCCATATACCATCACATATTATTGCTCGTATATCATCACATACATATTTCACATATCATCACATTTAAATACCATATATCAACACATATTGCTTTCATATATCATCACATATTGCTTCCGTATATCATCACATACAGATTCACATATTGCTTTCAAAAAAATCGGAAAAGGAGAAATCATAAACATGTAATGAAACTATTTTCATGAATGTTCGAGCTCGCACCAGAAACTGGAATATTTGCAGTAGAGAGATAAATCGGAAGAACTGCAGCAACAAAAATAGATATAGCATAACCTAATTGAATACAAAAATAAATCAACTTAAAAAATAACTTACCCTCAAACTGATTCACGTCTATTAGAATTGAAGGATTTATTTTTTGGTGGTGGAGCAGCGCTTGTTTCGACGGTAATTCGAAGCCAATTCGATGAAAGTCGAAGAAAAGAATTATAATTAGTTGTTGTTAAATTCGATGGGAATTCGCTGGTAATGGGGATCACCAGTGATGGAGTTTTTGGGCCATTTTTGGGAGATGGGTTTCTCTGTGAAATATCGAAAATAGGGTCTCATCAACAGAGGGGCGCGTTGAGAATTGTGAAGTTGAATTTTATATGGGGGGCCGAGTGCACCTTGAAAGGTGCACCTGGGTCCATCTAATAATTTGCCAATTCATACTCTAACTATATAATTTAATCAACAAGATAAATCTGTATACTAGAATAAAGTGTCATGATTAATAATTAAACATTAGAAAGATAAATAATAAGAATAAAATTAAACTAATTTTAAACTTGGAAAAATTAACCGAAATAAAATTCATATCAAAACCATTACATAATAACTTCATGTCAATTTGATTTCTTTTTTTCAATATACAAAACCAAACAAGCATTAAGCCAATCGTCTCTCATCGGTAAAGTTTATGTCAAAGTAACATGCATAACAGCTAAAGGTTGGACAATGTGTTGTCTTGTTTAAACAATTTTTTTTAATTTTACAAATCCACAACTCCATCACCTACACAAAATTAATAAAATATATGCACATCAATAATGTAATTATCAAGTTGATGTCCTGACAATGGAAGATCGAATGTCGGAAAATCCTTCAAACATAATTGATCAAAAGCGAGATTTTCGTTGTTGAAAGCAAAGAATAAGTCCTTCGGATCAAAACATCCCACATAAACTTATTTTTTATATAAATGACTTTAACTCTATAAGTTGTTTATCTAAATAATATAAAACAACTTAAAACGAAAATGAAATGAGTTAATCTTTTCACTAGGGGAACAAAATTTGTGAATAAGAGGGTAAAATTAAAATAACATAACTACTAATAAATTTATTTATTATTGAGAGGGGGGAGTTGCCCCCTTTAATGTCTTGGTGGCTTCATCCCAAGAAATGAAAATTGATACAAGAATACACTACTATATATTCTAGGGATAATTCTCATATTAGTACCCTTAGATTACTCTTAATTCTCAAACAATCATTCAATTTCTTTTTTATTTCCATTTAAGTCTAATACATCCCATCTAATAAAATATTACATTTAGATTATCGACCGAGATGATAAACAAATATCAAAACTACCTTTATGAATCCAACCAGATCGTCACTACCTTCTTCGCAATCGCCATATCCACCACGAAATTCTTCGCCCACTAAGTTTGAAGATTAGCCGTGCAATAGAAAGGACTTGAAACCACAAATCCAGCGCCTTTCGATGAACTACTCAACTTAAGATCTATTTCCATTATGTTTGGAACCAGCGGCTGCCGCCTTCACCGTCGATGTTCGCTCGTTGATGTGATCGACTTTGAAGGAATTGACAGGTTGATGGGAAAGGCAAGGGAAAGGGGGATCGCAATGCTGAAATTGGGGATATTGGGATTATTTTGAGATTTGAGTTGGGTCAAATTACAAGTAAAAATGGTAATTTATAGTTCACAACCACTTTTATATATTTTGCAAATATCGATTCAGGGAGGTGGCCTTTTTTTTTTTTTGGTTATTCTTAATTATTTATGGTGATACTGATATGCACTGTAGTGGCCTGTACAATGAACCTTTTTACTGATTGTCCTGTTTTGTTGGGGAAAAAAAAGAAATCTCTACAAAAATATTCAAGTAGTATGAAATGTAATTCTAGAAATTAAAATTTGTTTTAATTAGATTAATACTAGTACTTGGATTAAATACTAGTTCTAGTATGGAATTATGACTATATATGTCACTACAAAAACACAAGAGATTGCCAACGGCTTAATCTGTCGGTAAATCATTTACCGACGGATCTACGACGTTGGTGAATCCTTTGTCGTTAATTTTGATTTTCCGACGGCATGCCAAGCCGTCGGCAAATACCGACGGCGTTGCTGATGGGAACAGCTGCCGGTAACATGCCATCGGTAATCTTATTGTTTGAATTTATCGGCGGACATCAGATCCATCGGTAATTAAATAAATAAATAGTTTATTTTTATCGACGGATTTGATGTGCGTCGGTAATTATAAATAATTTTATTAGCAGCCAATTCCTCGATTATCTTAAAACCGTCTAATTTCTCGCGGTTCAAATCCTCGATCTCTAAGTTCAATCATAGTGCACTATTTTTGACACACGATCAAAGTTACCCGAGCATCAAACGGATAGTAGTTCTCATTATTACTTAAATATTTATAAACATGAGATATTCAAATTTAATAACTAATCTAGCATTTGGCAAACGATTGAAAAATATGATCATAAGAATTTCATCCTGGAATTATATTTGGTGTTGAAAAGTTGGGGTGAAATGAAAACATGGGTATACTGGTATTTTGTTAGACTTATTATGATTAGTAATGACTGGTATTCCTAAAGTATTTAGGTTTTTTATATAATCATTTATAATTATATTTCAACTAATTTTTCGGTCTCAACTCATCGATGATTTTATTAGCACCAGTCAATAATTCATCGATCGTCTTTTTAAAATACTTTTATTTTAAAAACGATTAGAAAAATGTAAAATTGAACATATTAATGCGAGTCCTGGGATACAGGCAAAAAAGTAAATACCATGAAAAGAAAGCGCAACAAGTATTTTTTATGATATTTATTTCTTTGCCTCTACCCCAGGAATAGCACTATTATGTTCACACTTACATTTTTCGGTTAAAAAAATCTTTTAAAAAGACGATCAACGAATTATTGACTGAGCCTAATAAAACCATCGATGAGTTGAAGCCGAAAAATTAGTTGAAATGTAATTTGAAATGATTATATAAAGAAACCTAAATACTTTAGGAATATCAGACATTACTAATCATGAGAAGTCCAACAAAATAACCAATATACCCATGTTTTCCATTTCACCCCAACTTTTCAACACCAAAAAAAATTCAGGATAAAATTCATGAAATTGTTATGATCATATTTTTCAATAGTTTACCAAATGCTAGATTTGTTATTAAATTTGAAAACCTCATGTTTATAAATGTCTAATTAATAATGAGAACTACTATCCGTTTGATGTCGGGTAACTTTGACCGTGTGCCAAACAAAAATAGTTCACTATGATTGTGAAAATGAGTTTAGAGATCAAGGATTTGAATCATGAGAAATTAGATGGTTTTAAAACGATCGAGGAATTGGCTTAGACTAATAAAATTTAGGAGGTTTGATTATTTAGGATAATATTTATGAGTTTAGGAGGTTTGATTATGAAAACAATGAATTTAGGAGAATATTTATGAATTTTTGGAGGTTTGATTATATTTTACTTACGTATGCTGAATTGTTGTTTTTTTGGTTATATTATTATCATTATTAATTTGGTTAATTTATAATAATAATTATAATTAATTTGGTTATATTATTATTAATAATTTTAATTTTGGTTATAACGTTATTATTATTATTTTGTTGGTATGTGAAAATAAATAATTTAGGAGAATATTTATGGATTTTTGGAGGTTTGATTATAATTTACTTAAGTATGTTAATTGGTTATATTATTATCATAGGTACGTATTGTAAAAGAAAATAACTCAAAATTTAGTATCAAACTACATACTTGATACCAAATAGAATTAAACAACAAAATTAAATCAAATTTGTTCTCACTATATTAATCGTACAAAATTTGAAAACAACAATATCAATCGACAATATCGACCAATCAATCACATGTACACAGTACCAACAAATCATAATATATGTGGTGATCAATATGTGGATGTTATGTTTAATTAAACAATAACATACATTAAACAATAATATACATTAAACAATAACATACATTAAACACAACCTAATTAGACCTAATTTTATACAAATATTTATAATCAAATCAAATTTATAAATAATTAAAAATTAAACCCAAAAATAAAACTTCATTGCATAAATGGACCCTAAACCTAAAATAATTCATAAATGCATAAATCAAGCATAAATTCCTAGATTCAAATCAAGTTAAATTAAAACACTAAAAAAATAATGCTTGAATTAAAAGGCTAACATACCTTGATATATGATGTTGACGGTACTTCAACGGCGCTCCAGCGGTTCTCCGATGGCGGCAACAGCTCCGACAGCAGCGGCGGCTCCTCTCGCGAACCCTACTTTTGGTTGTGGTGTGGTGAAATGAATCTGTCTGCTGGGAGGGTCTTTTTTATATAATATTTACCGACGGACACTAATTAGTCGGTAAATCAGCCGGTTGTCGACGGACAGTATTCCGTCGGTAAACCCGTCGCTGGCAAATTCCGGCAATGCCGACAGATAATTTTCCGTCGGTAAATTCTTGCCGATGAACAAATTTCCGTCGATAACTAATATCTATTTTTTTTAATGGCCGACGGAAAAGTTTCGTCGGCATATTTGGCGGGGTTTTTGCCGCCAACCTCCTGAGGGCTTGCCGACGGCCACATACACCGACGACAGGTTTCCATCGATAATTGTTGTCGTCGAGAAAGTCGTCGGTAATGCCGGCATTTTGCCGCAGGTGGATGCCCGCCGACTTTTTCATTTTTTTTTTTGCGGTGTGTATAATACAAAATTCTATAATGTAGTATGAAATTCGATCTATGCCGACGCCAGTTGGCGGGACAATGAACATTATTAAATTAATATAGAGTAATATGGATTTTAGTTAAATTAAAAAAATAAAATTGAACAGTATGAAATTAACATAAAGTAATATAAATTTTGTATGGATTAAATTTAAAAAAAAATTAGTAAAATAAATTAGTAGTATCATATATTAATTTTGATTAAATAAAAAGTCGAGATTTTCAAGTAATAAGAAACATTTAATTGATTATGAGAATTGTGCCTATATTTTATTACCCATATAATTCTCATACCCTTTACCATTTCCATATTTTTACAAAGCATTACTTATACAAATATAATAATTTCAGAAAAATATCCTTACAACTCAGATTTGTTTTTCTGCTCCCCACTATCCACCGCCCACTTGGCCCACATCCCAAATGAAAACTAAAACCAAATTTCAAAGAATATCAGGAAAAATGCCTATTGGATTTCCTCATACCTTTCTCCTACACCTTCCCGCACCAAATCCCACCCATCCCCCTTCTCCCCCAAATTTCTCAGTTACTCTCTCTCCTCCTCGAAACAGAGCCTCCAGTTCCGTCGCCGGCTCTGCTTCTGCACTCTCTCTATCTTAACTTGTGTCGGACAGTCGAAGGGAACTCACTTTCTCCGATCAATTACTTGTCTTTTTTATTGAATAATAAAGGAAATAGGACTATTTTGTGTTTGAGGAGGAGAACAATGGCGTCGGTGGCCGGCGGCGGAGAAGCGTCGACGTGGCAGCCACAGGAGGAGGGTCTACGGGAGATCTGTGCGCTTCTGGAGCAGCAGATGGCTCCATCTTCTGATGACAAGTCTATGATTTGGCAGAAGCTACAGCACTACTCTCAGTTCCCCGATTTTAACAATTACCTCGCCTTTATTTTCGCGCGCGGGGAGGTATTTTTTATTTTTTTTTGAATATGGTTGCTCAATACAGTCTTAAATTCTACTTATGATCAGTTGAGTTTGTTGATTCATGCATTTTAATGTCCTGAAGTTAGTGTTATTAATTTCAATACATGGAGAAAAACAGCATTAATTTTTGCAAGTTCTGCTCCTACTAGGGTTTAAGAGGACTCGTTGGGTTTTGTTAAGTTGGTTGCTATTGTAATTGGGTTCTGCTACTTTGCAAGGTGATAAATAATGAGTGAAAGAACTTGTTATTGGTTTCAAACTTATTCTATTTTTTTAAATTCAGTTAGTTGTTGTACCCATTACATTCAAGGAAATTGGCAGGAAGTTGAACTGACTATAAGGATATAAGGATAATGGAAAATGTTATTGAGAATATAAACCTTTATTTTATCTTGACATGAAAATAATAAGGAACGGAGGCGAATTATATGAAAAAAGAAACAGAAAATAATAGGTGGAACATAAATGATTAATGGATTAATGCAGTGTAAATTTGATTGCGATAGTATGGGATGTGTAGATGCATTCTGCAACTTTGGAACCATGATGTTGTAATGTCGGCTTATTGATGTGTGATTGACATGATCTTGTCAGCGAATACTGAAATATCCATTTAGATGCCAACCAAGCCTTAGAGTGGAATTTGTGTTACTTTAGTAATGAAATTGAGTGTGAATGTCACGTAACAGGGGAAATTGGTGGAGGTTAGACAGGCAGCAGGTTTGCTTCTGAAAAATAGCCTTAGAAGTGCATTCAAAACCATGCCACCAGAAAATCAACATTACATAAAGTTGGAGTTGTTACCTTGTATTGGGGCACCAGATAAGCAAATTAGATCTACTGCTGGGACCATCATTAGTACTTTTGTTCTGATTGGTGGAGTTGCGGGATGGCCTGAATTGCTACATGCATTTGTCAAGTGTTTAGATAGTAACGATGTCAATCACATTGAAGGTGCTATGGATGCATTGTCAAAGGTATGCATCTCTTGCTTTTCTAGGTTATATAAAAATAATATATTAAGCTCTCTCTCAAAATTATTTTCCATTGTGGTTGTTTCATGAATTAACCATCTGATAGCAGCTATTCTGAAAAGCTAAATGTTACATTTTAATTATATCTGTGCTCTCGTTTGCAATGTAATTGATGTAAGAGCTTATAGAGTTGTCTATCTGATTATTGTTTGGAATGTTTCTTATAGAGCTTATAGTGATGCTTCTTCTCCTTTTTTTAAAACCCGGGAAGGCGAGAAGCAGATTTTACACATTTTTATAGAGATTGTACTAGTTAAAAAAAGGAAATTGTTAAACTGGATATGTAGTTCCCACAATAAATGTGAAGTTCAAAACGTAATTGTCTAGCATAGTTTTTAAATCATCGGCTAGGCCCCGCCTCTGGGAGAGACAATGGTTTCTCGCCTAGGCATCGCCTTTGAGAGGCGACAGGTGACTTCTAACCCTGATAATTGACTTGTTTACATTATTGACTATTTGACTTTTGCTTTTGTTGCTCGATAGTTGGTATTGGTGTTTAATATAGTTTATTTATGTTTGATATGATTTGTAATTGTCTTAGTTGATTTTTGAAAAATATAAGCTTAGAAATTTTGCCTATATTGATAACTGTGTTGGTTAGCTGAATATGTCGACAATGCTAAATGTGAAGTTGAATACAGATTTTTGTAAGTTGCAAAATGCATTACTTTTATGACATCCTTCAATGTAGATTTGTGAAGATGCGCCCCAAGTTCTTGACTCTGATATTTCTGGGTTATCTGAACGACCAATTAATGCTTTTCTTCCGAGATTTCTCCAGGTTCTGAAGATTTTTTATTTCCTTAGCTACCCCCCCCCCCCTCTCTCTTTCTCACTATCTATTTTTGTATTTCTCCTCCTTCCATCCACCCACAAAAGAAAAGGATTTTTTTTTTTACCTAAGACTTGAACAATTTTTCTCTCTTTAATTTGTTTTCTTTGAAAACAGCTGTTTCAGTCGCCGCATAGTACACTAAGAAAGCTTTCGTTGGCTTCGGTGAATCAGTACATCATGCTAATGCCTAAGGTGAGAGTAAGCCCAATCAGGCTTAAAATTTTACTTTTTAGTCCCCCATTTTGGGCAAGTTTTTCAAAGGTGACAGAAACTTATCGTGATAAATTATGACAAATTTGCAGGTTCTATTTATGTCCATGGATAAATACTTGCAAGGTTTGTTTGTTCTTGCTAATGACCCTGTTCCAGAGGTTCGGAAGTTGGTAAGGAACTCTATCATGAATTGGTTAATTATAACGTTATCTTATATGTCAAAAGATGTATCTAGCAGTGTTGAATATATAATTGGCAGTAACAACTTTTAACTATTTTGTTGCTTGTATGTTCCTCTGCTGTTGTTTGAGCTTAATTGATTTATTAGCAATTTAGCACATGTGGTTCTCCTTATAACTTGTGTTTCCTAGATAAATAATGATGCTTATAAGTGTAGTTGTCACTAAAAGAATTTTGAACGACACAAACTTTGAAGTCTGTTTGGCTTTTCCAGATTTGTTTTGCTTAATCTAGTTGTTTTGTGAACTCAACCACTATAGCCAAGATGTGGAGTAACTACATAATCATCTATTTAGTTAGTGAAGTTGAAATGAAGCCTTTGTTCTTGTGGTGACTTGCTCTGGGGTTTAATCTGCCTTATTTTGCTGCATTATGTTCTATAATTGATTGTTTGCATATCTAGTGTAACTTATTCCCTAGTTCATAGTTACTGCTGTAGGTTGTTGATTTAATGCTATATATTTACTATTTGGTGATCTCTTTCTTTCAGCATAAATCTCATCTCTTGTAACTTATTTTTTTGTTCCATGACTTTGGAGGGCTTGTCCATTATATCTCTTATGATTGCCGATTGATTTGGGTTATTGCTCCTTATTTTTTCCCTTTTGTGCTGAACAGGTATGTGCTGCATTTGTTCAGCTAATTGAAGTTCGTTCTGCTGTCTTGGAGGTGACTAATTATTTCTCTTTACTCTCACTTGTTCATGCTTCTGTGTGGTGTGTAGTTTAGGGTCAATAACCCAGGTCATTTTAGATCCTTATCTCTCAGTTGTTTCTAATCTATTATTGATGAAGATCGTTAATATTAAAATGTTTTTCCGCCTTTGTGGTACAGTTTCTGATATTGTTCCATGTAATACTGCAGCCACATTTAAGGAACGTCATCGAATATATGTTGCTGGTCAACAATGATTCTGATGATGAAGTGGCTCTAGAAGCCTGTGAATTTTGGTAAAACTGTTGGTCCCTAATATATACATTGTAGTTTTTAGTTAGGAATTTATGTTGTTGAGGATTGTTGAAAGTTCATAAAGTTTACATTTCCATTAGTTATCACATCGCAGTTGATTGTGACCATTTTAAGTATTAGTAAACTGTTTGACATAAAATTATGAATTTCAAATCCCTCCTTTAATTGAAACTAGAAGATAAATGAGATGGCCCAGATTTAATGAAAGTGCCTTGAGACTGCAAGCTGATTAGCTTTAAATGTGGTAAGAGTTAAATGTCCAAAACAGTTTTTTGTAGGTGCTTGAGCTATAATGCGTCATTATGACTAATTTTCATTGTGAATTATTAACTATCGTTTGGCCTATAATGCTAGTGGCTTCAGTGCGGCTGCTAATAGTTATTGTCTGTATGCAAATTGAAGCACAATATGGTGTTTATTGATTTTTGTCCCTTCTCTATTTCTGTACTTAAGGATCTCATATTTCTTTGACAGGTCTGCTTATTGCGAAGCTGAACTGCCACCTGAAAACTTAAGAGAGTTTTTACCACGTCTTATACCAGTATGACTCATGAATCATGATGCGATTGGAGTTCCATTTTTATATATTATTTTATTTTTTATTTTGTGCCAACTATTTTGCATATTTTAATTATGTTATGCAACTTCTGTAGATTTTGCTCTCGAACATGGCTTATGCTGACGATGATGAATCTCTTCTGGAAGCTGAGGTTTATTGTTCACTTCATCTTCTAAACCCATCTAAATACTACCATCTTATATAATTAATGCTATTATTTCTTTGTTCATCATGTAATTGCAGGAAGATGGATCTCTTCCAGATCGAGATCAGGTTGAGTTGCTATTCTTGATGTTGCTTTGGATATATTGTGCAGATTTACTTGGTTTTCTCATACCTATCATATCATGCAGGATCTAAAGCCTCGCTTTCATTCATCACGTTTTCATGGATCCGAGGATGTCGAAGATGAGGTATGTATATTAGTTTCATCGTTGTTTCTCAGTCTGGTTGGAGAGTTATAAATGACCTCAACTTATACCGTGTGCACAAGATAACTAGATCTCCAATCCTTTGCATAGTGCCTGAGTTCTGGGATCAGTTTTTAAAGTATTGAGCTGAACATTTTTGATGTGGTTCTTGGATTTGTAATTTCAGGATGATGACACTGTAAATGTCTGGAATTTACGTAAATGCAGTGCAGCTGCTCTGGACTTTCTCGCTAATGTATTTGGAGATGAGATTTTACCCATTTTGATGCCCATTGTGCAGGTGCTTAAGTTGCTTTCGAATAGTTTACTTGATGTACTTTGTTTTTGATTTCTACATTCTCTATTGTGTATGTTCCTTTTCATCCCATGGCTGATAAAAATTTGGATCTTTTATTTTATATGAACCTTTTAATAAAAAAAAATATATGAACCTTGATTTAAGCTTATTGGATGTAATCCTGTGCAATAGAGTGCATGAATTAGATGTTGTGAATATTGTCGCATTGCCTTGGTTTTCTAGAAACCCATACACATTTTTTAATTTGCTTGTTTAACTTGATTTGGCATTTTTTTCTGATTTGACATAACATGATATGTTTTTAATGGTAATTGCTTGGCAATGTCTGGACTTAAGTTTCTGACTAATGCGTAAAACATTTTAATAGCATGTTATGAGGGATTTTCACATGTTCGTTGTATACAAGCTCGCTCTTCCATATTGTAATTATGCAGTTCTTTACAGATACAATTTAAATATCTTCTATACTCTAGTAAAATGCTTAGTTCTTGTGCGTAAATGAATATATTTAATGAAATAATAAATTATGTTAATATTGAAAATTACACGTAGTTGACTGACTTTGTGACTTAAGAAATCCAGTTCTCGATTTCTGTGTTGTCAAATTTATTCTTACCAAAAAGTCCATATATAACAGATGGTTCTTAGTCTTTAGTGTTAACTGGTTGAAGCTGGCGACAATCATGTGGTTTGATAAACGGATTTTGTTTTTTTCCAGTCGTCCAATTCAACATTCACAAATTTGATGAGCCTTAAGCTTACAAAATCTTTGCATTTACTTGTCTTGTAGGCAAAACTGTCGGCTACAGGTGATGAAGCTTGGAAAGACAGGGAAGCTGCAGTTTTAGTGCTCGGTGCGATAGGCGAGGGTTGCATTAATGGCCTCTATCCTCATCTCTCTGAGGTAGTATCCTCAGCTTTTATCACGTTTCCTTCCTCCCTATACAGTGCTGTATCTTTTCCAAACTTTCCCCAACTTGATTTGTCTGGAGTCTGGATATAATTTACTTTTTTTTTGTTCTGCAGATCATTGCAGTTCTTATTCCACTCTTAGATGACAAGTTTCCTTTAATACGAAGCATCTCTTGTTGGACGCTTTCCCGTTTCAGCAAATATATTGTTGAGGTAATAAATTGCACTGCTTTGTTTCCCCGACATTTTAAATACAATCTTTAACTTTTCTCGTAGCGTTTTTGAAGAACTATGACTGCCTGATATATTTGATTAAGATAAATCATGTGGACATTACTTGTGAAAGTCAATGGTGATATGAAGTTGACAGCCAATCACAGTATGTTGAAACTAACCAATATGATTACAAAAGCATTGAACGCTTTACGCAGACGGCGATGGTCCCATGTGGCCGTCATTCCTTAAATTATGGTGTCTGTTGATGTAAACGTTGAACCTTTGCCTGCTTCAGCCCCCCTTAAGATTTCACTGGAACAATTAAATTTCACTCTTGATTCTTGGCATATGTGTTTGTTCAAGTTGGCACATGGCTCTTCGATATGTAAAAAAAGTTGTTTCATATGTTATATGGGTAAAATGTGTGAAACACTACTCCAGGCTTGATTGTCTTGGTTCACTTAATTAATGAGGGAAGGGATATGAAATGACTCCATATAATGTGTTTGAAATCCACAACGATGACTTGAAAAATAGCTCAAAACAGAGACATAAAGATTTGAAACCCATTGCATTATGAGATCACCCAAAGTCCAAACAAACTCAATGAATTGGTTATTATGGATTTGGAATCTTTAGCTTCAATCCATAAATCCAAAAGTAAGCTTTAGACAACTAATTTCGATTTGAGTTTTTTTTCTTGCACTCACTTTTTATTTTTCATCGCCATTCTCTTGTATAATGTCTTACACATTTCTTACTGATTCTAGATTCTGACAACAGCAATTAAAATTTGAAATGTTTACTCCTCCACAGGCAGATTCACGGTTGCCTAGTTTCTGTTACTTTCAGGATTTCTTGATTCACCAATGATGTTGTTAGGCCATTTCTGAGTTGACTGAGCTTTTTCTGCGTGTTCTAGGTCACTGCTCATCAAGTAGGCCGTGACCAATTTGATAAAGTTCTTATGGGTCTATTGCGAAGAATATTGGATGATAATAAAAAAGTGCAAGAGGCTGCTTGTTCAGCTTTTGCTACGCTTGAAGAGGTATCTTTGAGCTCTCCCTTCAATCGCCCTCTGTTCATTAACCTCTGGCTTCTAATTTAAGTTAAGATGATTACAATTTTTTTTTTTTTTTTTTTTAATGCAGGAGGCTGCAGAAGAGTTGGCACCACGATTAGATATCATATTGCAACACTTGATCTGGGCCTTTGGAAAATACCAGGTTGACTTGGGTTGCTTTTGTTCACTGTTTCCTTCATGCTAACTGTGTAGGAGTGAACCTTTACCCTGCATTTAAAGCACTAATTTGTTCCGTGTCTATTTTGCTTGTCACATTCTGTCCTTGTAGTGTAACATATCTGTATTTGCAGAGGCGGAACCTTAGAATTGTATATGATGCTATTGGAACTTTAGCAGATGCTGTTGGAGGGGAACTGAATCAGGTAAACCTAATTGCATATTTTGTTTGCATGGTTTGTGTTTATATATATATATTTGTCTGTAGGAGGAAAATCTTTTTTTTTCTCATTAATCTTTAAATGAATGAATTGTATTGCTAATCTCGTATTTTTGATGCTCCCAGCCTAAATATCTCGAAATCTTGATGCCCCCATTGATTGCAAAGTGGCAGCAACTTTCAGACTTCGACAAAGATCTTTTCCCGCTTTTGGAATGTTTTACATCAATAACTCAGGTACTTTTAGGTGGCTTTTGAATCTTGTTCAGCTCATCCAGGGTAATAATTATATTTCCAAGGCAAGAGAATGCTCTGTTTAGTTGTGTAATATTGGTGGGTAAAGTTTGGTTGACCACTGCCCTAGCTGTTGCTGTGTTTTATATGTTGCCTATGATTCTTTTCTTTCTTTGTTTCTTTTTTTGACGTCATTGCCTATGATTCTTAGAATACTATGATAGTGGACGGTTTCAAAAGGGACCGACACGTGTATTTGTGTTTGAAACTAAAATCTTTAGCTATTACAAATTCTTAGCCTGAACTGTTTTTATAGAAAGATGACGCTGCATCACGAATTATTTGCATGCCCAACGTTATACTTCACGTGTTTATGAGAGTGTCGATGAAGCTAAGATTGTATAATGATGAGCAATAAGAAGGGTGGTTACATTTTATTCTAGTGTTCACTTCGCAAATCTCGTTTGTATAGAGGACACACTTGTCATGCATGTACTGCACAATGCATTTCACAAAGTCTATCAGATATTATTTGTGTCACTCTTTCATAATTTCGAGTAAATTCTTTATTTGAGAAGCATATGTGTGAGGAATGATGGTAGATATATAGTAATTTATATGGTCTTTTTTCAGGCACTGGGCACCGGATTTTCACAGTTTGCTCAGCCAGCGTTTCAGAGGTGCATAAACTGCATTCAGACTCAACAATTGGCAAAGGTCTTGATTCACATAATATCCATTCACTGACTCTATAGCTTCAGTATTTTGCTATCTGATGTGGTTTCATTGTCTTATCTAACCTCCTCAGTTGTTTCCGACACATGCTTGCCTACACTCTTTCTAGAGCCTTTCTATGAACCTATTAGCACAATGTGACTTTGTTGTCTTCATATTCCATAATCTCAATTTGTTTTCTTGCTATCAAATTCACTTTGCATAGTGAGTACACAGCTGCTTTTTTCCTCTCCCATCCACTCGATGGTCCAAGTTTTTCTTATATATGAAGTTCTACCATCTCTGTTTAATCATTTTGTAAAGTTGTGGTTATACTTTTGTTTATTTGCGACTCTACTCAAGCAATTGACCAGATTTCATTCAGTTATTTATTTTGATAACTTGGCTGAGTGTCAGAGGTTTGTTTTAGGTCGATCCTGTTTCAGCTGGGGCACAGTATGATAAAGAGTTCATTGTTTGCTCCTTGGATCTTCTCTCTGGACTTACTGAGGGTCTTGGTCCTGGAATTGAGAGTCTGGTACTTCCAATTTCTCTACTTTCTTGCATCAAAATACTGCATGTATAGAACAATTTTAATAGCTAAATGAAGATGGATGAACCTTAATACTAGGGAGTGTGCGTGCTTTGTGAAACTGCTGATATTGGAGCGTTATTCTGTTTCTTTTCTTCATTGTTTTAAAAACCTTGGTTCCTGATGCACAGTTTGTTAAATTTTGTAGCAGTAATAAAAATGCTATGCTCTCTGATACTTGCTTTGATTATGTTGCCAGTCTTTCTTTAAAGTTACCAGTAAACATAGTTTGAACACATATACTTTAGATTATCACATTGTTTTCTTTGTTTACATTGTATTGTAGGTTTCACAATTTTCATAGTTTTTTCCCTTTTATATTATTTGTGTATTGTAGGTTTCACAAAGTAATTTAAGGGATTTGCTGCTGCAATGCTGTACGGATGATGCCTATGATGTTCGACAAAGTGCTTTTGCACTGCTTGGAGACCTTGCTAGAGTAAGTTGAGAATGTTTTCATTTGTGCTTGACTCCACAATAAACTAGGACATGGACTGATTATGCCGTACTGAGCTAATATTCTCTTTCAGTAGCACGCGAGGCAGTTGAAAATTAAAGACCTCTGTTTCCCTTTCTTAGCTTTAACTATCTTCTTTTAGTCCTACTTTAGTTCAGTCAGATTTTCAGGCTTCTTTTTATTTGATTAGGTTTGTCCAGTGCATTTGCATGCCCGCTTACTTGAATTTCTGGATGTTGCTGCTAAGCAATTGGTTAGTGAAGCATCACTCTTGATTCAATAGCTATAGTTCTGCAAACCATCATTTAATTAATAAATGTTCTTTTCAGAACACCCCAAAGCTGACAGAAATGGTGTCTGTTGCCAACAATGCTTGTTGGGCTATTGGAGAACTGGCAGTTAAGGTAAAGGTGTCTTTGTTTCACATAATCACGACTGACAGGATTAAGACAAGGATCAGTGTCACTCGTGATTATTAATCATTTTACAATTTCAGGTTCACAAGGAGATCTCTCCTGTAGTTCTGTCTGTAATCTCATGCCTGGTTCCAATACTTCAACATCCTGAGGTGATAATCCATCCTTGGTGTTTGGTTGTTTGTTATCTAAATGTTCTTGCCTGTGGCTAGAGTCTGCAGTCTCAATAAGTGTTAGGACTTACGATCTATGGGGGGATTTTGCACGTTTGGGTTCATTTGATGTAGTTGCTTCTATCCAGAATGCAACTCCATTTAATAGTGTTGTTGTCTTGTTGCTCAAGGTTTTGCTAAGTTCTTGGACATATTTTGGTGGTGTTGCATTTTGCATTCAAACATCCAGGGATTTGTTTAAGAATAATTTGTCTTTCTTCATGAACGCTTCCTTTTCTTTTTCTTTTCCCCCCCTTTTTTCATCAGTTTGGTAAAAACTAATATTAGAATGGGATACTTCTTAAACAAAGTTGACTGTGCCAATCATTTGCTATAAAGTAGATCGCTTAACTGCAAGGGTTCTCCGAGGAGAAATGATAATTTTTAAAGAGATGGCAGATGTATTTTTAACCCCTGGACTTGCTAGTGTTTTAGAATCTTATTGATTTAATTTAATGACACACATAAATGGAGAATCAAAAAGTAAAGATATGCGGTTCTTGTGCCATACAACTCACTCTTTCAATTCATAGAAGCTTGGAAAAGTACATCTGAACTGGTCTTCTTATTGTGTTGGTTTTCTTTGTGAAGGGTATGAACAAATCTCTCATAGAAAATAGTGCTATTACCCTTGGAAGACTTGGTTATGTTTGTCCAGAACTTGTCTCACCGCACATGGAGCATTTTATGCAGCCGTGGTGTGTTGCTTTGTCCATGTAAGCTTTCGCTCCTCTGTAAGTGCACGTGGGATGTTAAATTATGTCTGTCTACTTTTTGACTTCCATGAATATTACTTATTTTTAATAATTGACCATATCTTGTCCCATAAGAACAATGCGAAGGCACAAACATCGTTGGTTATGATGGACATTCCTTGGTGAATCAATACTCCTTTTTTTTAAATCCATATATCTTATTGTCTGTCAACTTATTATAGGATACGTGATGATATAGAGAAAGAAGATGCTTTCCGAGGTTTATGTGCTATGGTAAAAACTCGCTGTTCTGATGTTTAATTTAAATGGGATACGGACCATCATTAGATTTATATTGTCATTTCACTGTGTTACTTATTGATGCCTTGCAGGTTAGAGCAAACCCATCTGGGGCTTTGAATTTTCTTGCTTTCATATGCAAGGCTATTGCAAGTTGGCATGTAAGTGAGATGTATTATCAGAGGGACGGCTAATTGATTTCCTTGTACAAAAGAAGTAAACCTTTTTTTTTTTTTTTCATCTCTTGCTCTTACCCTCACAGGAAATAAGGAGTGAGGACTTACACAATGAAGTTTGCCAAGTGTTGCATGGCTATAAGCAAGTAAGCAACTCCTCATTCATCTTTTGAGTTCCTCGCGGGATTGTTTCTTTGCTCGTGAACATACTAGAGACCATATTTATTACTTCGTACGATTATTTATTTTATTGAGAATCTTGTTAAATAAGATCTCCTAGCCAATGCCCACAAGTTTGACCAACAAAGATATAAACAATTCAAAGTAATAAAAAACGAGTATTTGTGAGAATATTTTCTTAGCTAAAATGATATTTGTTTTGGTTTTTGGACCAGTGCTGTAGGAGCCCCGCTCTAGTCTAGGGGAGGGGCCGATGAGGGTGTAATCCAAAATGAAAAAAATGAAAAAAGAGAGAATAGTATTGAGAGCATATTTTGAGAATAAATTTTTGGGGGACGTAATTAAAAAAGAAAAAGAAAAAAAAAAGAGAATAATATTTAGTGGTGTAAGACATGTCGATTCCCTGTATGCTCTCAAATGCTGTGCTTGCGATGAGTATTGATATTTACCGAGCACGTGAGTGATTACTTCTGAAGAAATAACGAAAAAAAAACTGATGCTTGGATAAATGGATTTGAAACAAGCAGATGCTTAAGAATGGAGCGTGGGAACAATGCATGTCGGCATTGGAACCACCTGTGAAGGAGAAGCTGTTCAAGTATAAAGTGTGATCCCTTGTGGCGGTGAATGTTTCTTCATCATTACCCATGATTAGCGGCTGTTTCAGATGTGCTCATTCAGTCTATACTATAGAGTTGTCATTATGAACACGTTTCGATAGTTGTGCCATGTTTCAGCCTGAAACGTACTTCAACTTGTATCTTAGAAATAGGATTATTATTATTTTTTTTTTTTTTGGGGGGAAAAAGCCGTAGTCCAACACCTTGGATTGCTGTACAGGAATGTGCTAATTAATAGTTGCTCCTTTTCTCCCTCGGTGTCTTAAAGAGAGTATGGAGTGACTGGATTCTTGCTGAATCTTTTCTATGAAGTTTTGTTAGGGAGTTGTTGATACTTTCTTAGGGCTTGGAAATTTTACTTCAATACGAAGGTCGCCGATGTGGTTGCGCCCTTGGTTGGGGGGTTTAGTAGTGAGAACAATAAAAATGTGCCATATGTAGCCTTTGAGTGTGATGTGATGATTTGATAGGGAAATAATTGTATGCATGAAGATTTATTGAACATTGTATTTATTTTCTCTTGACAAACAATTTTGTGATCCTTTATTTTTGGTGATATGACTGATGATCTGTAGTATTCCTTTGAGCAGCCGACTTTATTGTTACACATTTGTCATTTAATTATTATTAATATTTTTACAATTATTATTTTTGTTGCAACTTGGTGACCAACTATTTGATCGTGGAGTTGTGACGCTATTCTATCCGTTTTATTCTATTTGTCGCAATTGATCATTTTACGGAGATTAAGAAAGATGATTGGTGTTATAATTATAAGTATCAAATGATCATAATAGTATTTTGTTTAAAATAATTTAAATTTTAAATTAATAAAGGTAGAGGTACAAGTAATAAAATAACATTTAATTCTTATTTGAAAAGAAAAAATGTAACAATGATTCTCTTTTAAAATGTAAATACGATAAATAGAACATGATAATTTTTTTTTTTTTGCCAAATGTAATAGATAGAATGAGACGGATGTTTACTTGACTTGTGATGTACAGAGAGGTTAGGATTGATTTTAATTTGTTTCACCTTGGTTTTTAGCTGAACTAGCCTTAAAATTATAGGATTGTTATGAAGTTCAATCTTATTATCTTGAGCGAGTCTCATTGTGATCTCACATAAAAATTATCATAAAAAGTGAAAAATATGACAAAACATAACTAGTTATAGCATCACAGATTTAAATATCACAAAATATATTTAAAATATTATATTGATAAAATTGCATAACATAATATCTTAGGAGAGCAATTTTGCTAACCCACATCCATTCTATTATTTTCTCTCTCTCTTGATGACTGGACACCCTGTTAATAGAGAACTCAAGCAGCTTCATTTATTTTTTTTTTAATTTTTAACTAGCTAAAAAGAATGGAATTTTTTTTAGCGGTTCTACAATATCATTATTGCTTTTCACATCAAATCACAATTTTTATGATTTAAAATCTTTTTATGGTAAAAAAGATTTGAAATGTTTTCCTACATTTTCCGAAGTACACGCTAGACATGAAATGAAACAGTAGTTCTCTCGTGAGGGACACTTGTACTTCTCAACAATATAAAAGCGACCCGTTTTATTTATTTATATATAATATACACACAATAAAAATATATTTTTTAAAATTCTTATATTTAGTATAAAAGTTGGACAATAAGTGTAAGAGCCCTATCCCATGCAAGTGGAAAGCTTTGAAATTGTTGATTCCATTTCACGGATTAAAACAATATTTTTTGGACAAGTTGGTTAGGCAAGTTTGAGAAGAAAAGTCCAAATTCAGGTACGCATGTTTACAAAAATTGTTTCAGATACGTGCATACTTGCAACCCATGCTCTGGACATTCAAACACAGATATTAATTCAATGTATGTTTTTTCCCCCTTAATTTGTCTGTGTGAGAAAAAAAAAAAAAAGATGTTTGTTTACTCTACGTAAGCCGGCGGTTGAGAAGATTGAATAGCTTGGCTTCCAAATTTGGAAATTTAACCTTTCTCAGGTTGTCACGATGCAATGAAACTCTTTAATGACAATTGACAAGGTATAATGTGGTCATTTTGGGACTTGGTCCGGATATTTTACAACAATTACAGGTTAAGTGAATCCAAAAGGATAATTTTCTTAAATCTGATGGGATGTTGACATTTTGAAAACGTTAGCACACATTTTCAAATTCGGTCCAAATTCGGAAACTATCAATTGAAAGTCGTTCTTTCCATTTAATGTCTTTTTTTCAATTTCATGGTATTAGTAAGATTACAAGATACATTAATTAAAGACAACTTTGTATGTGGTTTTGCACGATGTATTCATCTTTTCATCTAATAATATCATTTTGCATTAAAAATATTATATACATAATAAATTAATATTTATTAAATTAATATTTATTAAATCAATATATAATAGTTTCGATACTTGTAAATATAAAAGTAATAATATTTTATTTAAGACGTACAATGACATTTTTCGAGTTAAAATTGATAGTATTAAAAGATACCGTAACTTTGTTATCTTTTAGTTCTATGCTTGATTAATATGAAAAATGACATTGTTTAACTTTTAAAAAAGTGAACAATAGTAAAAGAATAAAAAAGTGTCACACACAACATTAACTTGTGTATAAAAATGATATTGATTGAAAAACATATATGCCACTCAATTTTTACAAAGTTACAAGTGCTAGCTCCTCATGCAGTAAAATATGAGATGAAATATTGTTATTTATAGATAATGTTTGACATTTCTAGATTCGGCGTGATCCATTGTCATGCTGCACGCGAAGGTATACAATGACGCATCCATCAATATTATACGCTTAACATGTATTTAGAATTATAAATTGTAACATGAATTATAATATAAATACAATACAATACAGAATTCAAGCTGCTTGGGGCACGTTACGAAGAAATCAGCATTTAATTAAGATAACACGGTATCCATACATAAAATATGTGAAGTAATTAAACTCTATAACCCAAGTAATTAAAGAACACTACACCAACAACAAAAATGTTTGTTCCTGCATTTGACTTTTCATTCAAAACAGAACAAATCAATTCAAAAACTGCCCATGATCTAATGCGCCTTTATGCCCATATCCTTTAATTACATCATCAAAAAATGACCCCCGGCCAAAAAAATAATAATAAAATTAATTTCTCTACTTAATTACCCGACAATATTGTCCACAATTCCATTATCACCCCCTATAATCACAATAATTCCATCTTCATCCTCATCATGATCATCTCCATATCTGTTTTTGCCAGTTAACTCCTGAGCTCTCAACGCTTCATGTTCCCAATCAGTCCTAAGTATAACAAACAACATCGTCACCGCACAACATCCCTGAGCAGCCAATAGCCCCATCCACAAACCCTTAAAATCATAACCTAAACAAAAACTCAACAAAACCGCAACCGGCATCCCGACCAGATAAAAACACCCCAAGTTCACATTAGCCCCCATTTTCGGCCTAGCCGTGCCTCTCAAGACCCCACATCCTGTCGTCTGCGGGCAATTCCCGATCTCACAAAGCCCGATTATCGGCAAAACCATCGACGTCAAGCCAAGAATCTCCTTATCTCGTGTGAACAAACCGGCCCACATGTTCCTCACACTAAACGCGAACAAAAGAGCTAAAAATCCAAGCAAAAAGCTTATAGACAAACCGACCACGGCCGATATCTTTGCCCTTTTAGGCCGGTTGGCTCCTAACTCATTCCCAACCCTAGTCGACACTCCGAAGCTTAGAGATGATGGGAAAATGTAGATCAACGAGGTTGTTTGAATAAGTATACCCATCGATGCCACGGTCGAACGAGGGTTGAGTAATAGGCCACATAATAATATCATGATTTCATACCACCACCATTCCAAGCACACGCTAATGCAGCTTGGGATGGCAAGGCTTACGAGTAGTTTCCAACTCTTGAAACACTCGGACGAAAAAAACCCGCTCCACGTTTTTTCGTACATTTTGGAGATTATAATGTAAGCGACCAACGATGCGACGAGGTTGATGTTCGTCCAAACCCCGGCTAAGGCGACGCCTTTGATGCCGAGGCCGAGAAATGTGACGAGAAAGTAGTTTATAGGGACGTGGAGGATCATAGAGAAAACAGCACAATATGTTAGTGGCATTGTTATGGATTGAGCTCGGAGGTAAATCCGCAAAGGGTGGAGAAAAGATTGTGTGGCGAGATCGGGGAGGGAGAATAAAATGAAGGATTGGGCCTCGAACGCAATGAGGCGATCTTGGCCGCATAAAAGAAGTATGTTGGTCATGTTGAGCCATAGGAGTGAGATGGGGATTGAGGTTAGGAGTAATAAGAGGATTGTTCTTTGTAAGGTGAGGCCGAGAAGTTTGAACCTTTGGGCTCCGAAGGCTTGGCCGCAGATGGGCTCCATGCCGATGGCGAGGCCGGAGAGAACGGAGTAGCCGGTGATGTTGGCGAAGCCGAGGGCTAAGGAGCCGCCGGCTAAGGGGAGGTCGCCGAGGTGGGAGAGGAAGAGCATGGAGACCATGGAGCGGGAGTAGAGGAGGAGGCCGGTGAGGATCATGGGGAGAGAGATGTTGGATATGGATTTGGCTTCTTTGATTATGGAGAGATGTTGATGATGATGATGACTTGATTTCTTGGATTCTTGGTTTGATGGTGTTGGAGTTTTGGAAACCAATGGGTTCAACATGTCTTCTTTTTCTCTCTATTTCTTGAGTATTGTGTTTGGTTTGGTTTTGAATGGAGTTTAGACTTTAGAACATATATATATATATATATGTTGGAGGGATGAAGCCAACAATGTGTTATGGGCTTAAGGGAGTTAATTGATGTTTTGGGTAATTAGAATGTTTTGGGTTCTTTTGTACCACTCTTTGTTTGTTATTATATATATATGAAAAAAGAAACATGTTGGAATTGTGTAGGTTGTTGGAGAATTTTTGATTTTGCTAGGGACGGCTTTTTATTTTATTATATTCAGAAAGAAAGCAAAGACAGTTGCTAATTTTGTTTTGACTTGACCACAAAATCTACATTAATAATAATCTCCCAATATCCAGCAAAGCTATTATTCTTTAAAAATCACTTAAGAATATTTATAAATGAGCGCACTATAAAGAGATTGATATTAATATAATTTATTGGGTTTGAAACATTAATGGTAAAATGTGACCGACCTCACTACTGTTAAGCCCTGCAAAACATGATTAAGACTAATGAAGGGTGAAAATTTGGCATGAATAATGTTTTTCTTTTTGTTTTTTCCCATGTATTTTGACTTTCTAAGTGCGACAAACTTTATGACCGGATGGCGTGAATTAATACTTTTATTGCAATAAATAATAATATCTGACATTTTTTAACAAAATAACTACACTTTTATTTGTATTTAAATAATAATCAACAAGTATCAATGTGTCACGATCACCATGAAACGGATTCACTCAGATTTTTGTATTTGTGTAGTTGAATTTGCTTAAGAATTACAAATTGTATTAGTATAATCTCTGAGAAAGATGAGGATGGAAAGTGGGCCAATTAAATGACTATAGGGGAACGAACGTTGGACTTAAATGGCAACTTGACTATGAGTTGGGGGAGTTACGTGGCATAACAGAGTTATGGATGCATTTAATAAATAAATAAATAAATAAAAACTTGTTGATTTGATCTTTATTGTCTATATATCTATGTAAACCGTTACACAACATGCATTCAACCCATGAACCTGACTAATTTTTTCTCCCCATATAGATAACATGTTCAACGGCTTTGAACCGTTGGTTCATGGTTGGAAATTGTTGGTTTGATTTGTGGCAAAATTATGAATCGCATGTTTTATTATCATTATATGGATTTTTATTTAAAAATGTATGAGATTAGGTGAGAAAATAAAAATAACATTTTTAGAAAGAAATTTTAAATTTTCTCTTTGGCTTTTTGCTATGTTTGTTATCAATTATTTAAAAAAATATGAGATTAAGTGAAAAAAATATATGTAATATTTTAAATAAATTCAAAATAAAAAATAAAAAGAAATTGGACTTGAACTATCTTCAAATATTTGAAGTTGAAATCTGAAATTTTAATTTCAAATAATTGAATTAAGTTGCTTATGTATCCCCTTACCTTTGGAACCAAAATTCACGTAGTTCATTTTTTATACACCCCTTAAAAATGAATGCAATTTTAACACTATATTCAACAATAAGGTGGGAATTAGGATAATAAACACTAGAAAATATATTAGAAATATCATCAAACACCTTTATTAGTTTTTCAAAATACTAGTTATTGATTCGTATATAACACAATTCCAGTTTGTTGTTGAATAAAAACGAACACATCTTTCAATAATTTATACATAGAGTTCCAATGAGTAGGCACATCGATTGAAAAGATTTTTCCATGATACCCATTTTCATCACAAAACCTCACCCATTTTTGTTGTGAAGATTTATTTCTATAAATATACATGTCTACCATTTTAATAAGATTAAACTAACTTTTCAAAGCATTCAAATCATCTTGAGCATACAAATTTAAAATATGACATATGAATCAAATATGAAAAAATAAACCACCAATCGATGGTTGACAAATACTAATAAACTCATTAATACTCGTCGTATTAGGAGTAGCATTATCAAATCAAATTGAAAATACTTTTGATGCTGGAACATATTCTTGAGAAATCGAATGAATTAATTGATAAATAGAATGTGCATTATGAGGATATTTAAAATCTTTAAATGTAAGTAAAACGTTTTTGTAAAATTCATGACATATCAACCCAATGACATTCAAAGCCCATGTAAGAGTTTCGTTCCTAATGATCACTCACTAGTGCAAAAACAACTTTTAAGAACGCCTGTTTCTGCAAATCAAGAACGCCCTGCTAAGGCGTTCTGTATGGAGCTGTTCTTGAAAGTCTGACAATCAAGAACGCCCTGCTGAGGCGTTCTTAATTGTCAGACTTTCAAGAACGGTTTTTCAGAGACGTTCTTAAAAAAATTTCAACCGTTCTAGAAAGTCGTTTTTACAAGTTTCGCCCGTTCTGAAAAATAACTTTTCAGAACGTCATTTTTAAGACGTTCTGGAAAATATACTTTCCAGAACGTCCCTTTTTCAGGCGTTCTCGAAAGTATACTTTRCAGAACGTCATTTTTTAAGACGTTCTGGAAAATATACTTTCCAGAACGTCCCTTTTTCAGGCGTTCTGGAAAATATACTTTTCAGAACGTCCCTTTTAAGATGTTCTCGAAAGTATACTTTCCAGAACGCCTCGAAAAACAGGCGTTCTCGAAAGTATACTTTCAAGAACGCCTCTAAAAACAGGCGTTCTGGAAAGTTTAACCATTCAACCTCTGTACCTAGATTATCCTCAATCATTCAACACCCCAGCAAGGGAGCTTCAAACCATGCTAAATTTGTCAACTGCAACAGTAAAATCTTAGGCCAACTACACAAAGTCAACTTCAGATTTTCAGCATAACTGTGAACATCAATAATTACAACTTGCAAGCACTCATCCCTCCAAACAAGTCAAGAATCCATATCAAGCCAACACAAACCAAAGCAATTACAATTATACAAAAATATGACCATGACCGAAAAGAACAGCCAACAAATATACCAAAAATTAAATTAAGAAAAAAAAACAAACCGGAAAACTTACGACATCCAAAGGGGGAATAAATGAACACAGCGTGTCCAGAAGGGCTGCAACACATACTTGGCAACATAAGAGTGATCCACTCCACTGTACTTGTACCTATGCAGAGCCGCAACTCCATGCGCCCCTATGTATCCCATTCTTTCTTTGACTTTTTATCGATAATTCCTGTAATATGAATCGCAATCACACTCCAATTGAAAAAAATCCTTCAAAAAAAAAAAAACCTTGTAAGCTGAATGACCTGCACCAGGAAAACGAGATCAAATTTCCGTGCAAATCGAAAAATGGAATTCAAAAACCTAGAAACGATAGATTAAGCCTTTTCATGGAATAATGCATCTGGAAAAAAACCAGAGATAATAATGCAAAATTACAATATGAGTGTGTCAGTGTGTTTATTATGGAAAATTGCGCACATCATTAAGAAAACAAAAAAGGTGAAAGGACAGAAAACTTTGAATTCACCTTCGGCAAATTAATTTACAGAAAGTGAGAGAGGAAATAAAAGCAAATGGTTCTTTCTCGCCGGGGAATGTAAAAGCTTGGAAAAGGTAAAAATAAAATGCAGACGAATAAGAATTAAGGAAGAAGAAAAAATACTAAAATTCTAATCATCAATTAATACCTCTCCAGGTCTGCAATGACCTTCTTGGGCAAGAGCCACATGGCACACACCTCTGTAATCAGGAATGACCTGCCATGTCAGTGCACCAGATTCAGATCTCCACTTAATTTAAAATACCCTTACCCAAACCGTCCCTGGCCTGAAGCGATGGGGCTTCTTGACGCCACCAGTCGCCGGAGCAGATTTCCTCGCCGCCCTAGTCGCCAGTTGCTTCCTCGGTGAGTCGTCGGAGCAGATTTCCTCGCCGTCCTAGTCGCCAGCTGCTTCCTCGGTGCCTTGCCTCTGTTAGATTTTCTCGCCGTCTGCTTTGTGCGGGAGTGTAAAATTTTGGCAGAGGAGAGATGGAGTGTAATTGGAAATGGAATGGCAAAGGAGAGATGGATCGGGGAGGAAGGGGCTAGGGCATAGGATAAGGGTTTTTGTTTTATTTTTTAATTAGAAAAAATTAATTTTGTGAGTATATTTTAATACACAAATAATATGACATACGAGAACACCTTTTTAAAGGCGTTCTGAATAATACTTTCCAGAACGATGTTTTTAAAGATGTTTTCGATATTTAACATACGAGAACGTCGTTTTTAAAGACGTTCTTGATATTTAAAATATCAGAACGTCTTTTATAACGACGTTCTTAATATCTAATATACCAAAACGTCTTTTTAACGACGTTCTGGATATCCAGTATACCAGAACGTTTTTAAAAAAGACGTTCTGGTATGTGACAGTTTTATTACAAAAATGCCACCGCCTGTCATTTAAGAACGCCGCCTCCTGAGTCGTTCTTAAATGCCTGTTCTTGAATCCTATTTTTGTACTAGTGACTCCAAACATATGAACAAATTGAAACTTTGTTTGGTAAACTAGCAAATTCATTAGATATGTTTAACTTATAGTACAATAGATCATGAGACTCTTTTACTCGAGTTATTAAAAGAAAGTTGAGTGAAGTTTTCATATAAATCATTATTGATAAAGTTAAAAGGAAGATGCCTAGAAAAAATAAACTTAACTAATTTTATGAGTGGCATCGGGACATGTAAATAAAGAAAAGGAGTTCGTACTTCCTTGTCCTCCGTGTAGTTGTGTTTGAGTTTTATTGGTACAGGCTTTGGCAGGATGTTTGTTCTTGAGATGGTTGCACATGTTCAAGTATCCTCCTTCTCCCAGGAATCAGTAAGTTTCTTTACAATAGTTGTAATTGACACGGTACTTTTTTTTCCATCATCACGAGTCAGTTCGTTTGCGCATGGCGGGATATCAACTTTTTTAACACAAAATTTGAAAATGTTACATTTCATCGCGCTCCACCTCCTCTTGATCGGGCATTTCTTCACCAACAAAGGCGGCGACGGCTTGATAAGTTTGATAAATATCGGTATCACTCTAATTTTCATCAATGTCGATGGGATTGAGATTATAGTCACCGACTGAAGGAGTATTACCTTGTGAAAAGGGATTGATATTGACGTCATCGTCAATTGCTCTTATTGGCTGACGAGAACGAGAAGAACCGGATGAACCACGACTTCATATTCTTTATATAAATTAAAATAAAATATAGAAAGAGTAATAGGCTAAGGTAATAAATATGTTTTGAAATAAAAAATCTAAACTTAAATCTTGAAGTAGATGAAGGTTTAATTGATAATTGAAGTTTAGTAAATCATTAAATTTGTAAATAAGAGTGATGTTGAATAGGGATTATAGAAAAGATGAGAGTTTGGTGTGAGAGAAATGAGTTGCAAAAGGGGTGTATTTATATGAGTGAAAAAAAAATCAGCGGTCAAATCGGTCGGTATCGGTGTAAACCGACAGTTTGAGACAATGGTCATTAATCTGGACCATTGTTGATCAATGGTCAATTGATTTGAACCGTTGATTTGAAACAGCCTCCAACGACTCTTTTTGCCACGGTTGAACCCGGCTGTTCGAATAGCCGATTCGTCCAACAGTTTTTATTTTTTGAATTTTTCAAACTGGCAGTTCACGGTTTGAAAATAGCTCAAATTAGAACTGGACAGTTTTATTGGCGGTAGTGATTCTGGTTCGAACTGTGGTCAACGGTTAACCAAACCGCCACTGTTGAACATAGAGGTGTTCAACGGTTTGCACAAACCGGCGGTCAACAGTTCGGTTAACCGTTGATCACGGTTCGAACCGGAACCAGGACTGCCAATAAGGCGGTTTGGTTACGGTTTGAGCATTTCTCAAACCGTGAACCGGCGGTTCAAACCGCCGATTTGTGTTTTTTTTATACATTTATAAAATATTAATTTTCTAAGTCATTTATTGACACTAAACTCATTCGATATTTTGAATTGGTGATCAATAAGAAAAATATTTTATCTTATAAGTAATAGTCACACGATCGCGATGGAGATATTAATCATTTTTACAATTCAATAAAATTGTAATAACCTATATCTTTCACCCTTTTTAGAGTAAATACTACGAGGAAATTATGTGTACTTTGATTTTACGGTTGGGGAGTTACAATTTAATATATACGTTATTTCAATTATTTAAAGTAATAATCTCAAATTTTAAAATTGAATATTTGAAAATTATTAATTCTTTTTGAATTTATTAAAAGTATTATTTCTATTTTCTCACTTAAACTCAAGATTTCAAATATTCTAATATAAGTTTTATTTTAACTTCAGATATTTTAAATGATTCAATTTCTTTTTAATTAATTCAAAATTTCAAATTATTAGTTCTATTTCTTATTTTAACTTATAATATTTTAAATAGTTCGAATTTAATTCATTTTTAGTTTTTTTGGAACAAAGTGTTATTAATATTTTATTACTTAACCTCACGTATTTTTTTTAATAAAATAAAAAATAAACATAGGGCAAAACCAAAATATATGAATTTTTAAAGTTAAAAAATTTGAAAAACAACAACCACAAACAAACCGGCAAATCGAACCGTGGCTAAACCGTGAACCACGGTTCACAAACCGCCGTCAACCAGCCGGTTTCACGGTTCGCTTGTGGTTTGAGGTTTTTGGCCAAACCAACCGGCGGTTCAAACCGCTTGAACACGTCTAGTTGAACATGGTGAGCGTATGGATGTGTTTCCAAAACACTTTTTTTTTTTTCAATTTTCAAATATTTCAAAATTAGAATCATGTTTATTTATAGGGTTTTTTTTGTGTTTTTTTTTTAATTTTTTTTAATTTTTTGAATAAAAACATTTTAGATATAGAAATTACATCATTTAAAAAAATGTGGAATCCACCACTACCATCAATATCTACTTAAAACATTATTGTTTAAAAATTACTTCTATCTACTAGAACCCACCATCTATATCTTATAAAATTATAATATATAGTCCAATTAAAATCTTAAAAGTGGACTCAACCACTAACATTCTTCAAATTATTGTAAACGTAAAAATATATTTGTTAAACCACGTATCCAATCATAGTCTCAATTTTCACACGAAAAGTAATAAACTCTCAATTATTATTTTTCCACTAAAAATTGGAAATTAGAACGTAAATAGTTCCATACACCCTATGACTTTTAATTTTCTTGATTTTTTTAGAATAATTGATCAATCATTAAAAAACATAATATTCTTTTATTCACTATTGTCCTTTTTTTGCCCACCAAGTATATTTTTTACCACTATCTTTCAAGCTCATTTTTATAACAGTTTTTCCCTTAGTCATTTTATGCGCTCTATCCGTGAAATATATGTTATCAGGTCCAATAATAAAATTAACTCAACTAATAATAATTACCAATCATATTTTCATAAATAACCACATATACACTAATAAGATTATCACATCCAATAACCGTGCATCAACCTTATTTTCAATGAAAACCAACTCAAGTAAACTATTTGTTGTAACACATTTGCATCAATTATATTTTAAAAGATTAATTAACCATTAATTAGGCTACAACAACCAATAATTAGATTAGCAACACTGATGATATGATAATATGTGTATGAATGATCTAGAGACTACTTACGATTAAAAATCAAACCTTGTATGCATCTTTTACAAATAGAATGTCACAAATATCATCATGTTGGAGATCAATTAACTAAAACGACTATGTGGAACACAGTAATGCAGGGGATCATGTATTAACACTTCTAAATTTTAGAGATTATACATAGTAGATTGCACTAGAGTTTGAGAACATATGACCAAGGACGGATAACCGACACTTTCGATCACCAATGTAAAATATGCCCCTACTGCATTATTTACTTGTGCTCTACTACTTTGAGTGTTTTAAATATCTTCTAATTTTATCTCTATTGCACTGAGAATCTATTCTTATATAACTGAAAATTTCTGTCAAACACGAAGTTGTGGAAAATCTTATTTTAGCAAGGGCACAAAGACTTCCATTGTCAATGTGACGTACAAAAAATATTTTAGATGATAGAATTTAGTTTCTAAAGGTTTATTTAATACCTTCAAAACTAAGTTGCATACACACGAACACGGGACACAATACAACACAGACATAGAGTTACACTTATTTAAAAAAATATATATATAAGGCACGACATAGATCAGACACATTTATAAAATAAAGAATATTTAATATATTAATTTCCCATAAATATTAAATTGAACTGCTACTTATTTTCAATTAATCTTATAAAATAACTACAAAGTCGTTCACAACAATTAGTGAACCTAAACTAAAAGCAAAAAGAAATAGTGAAGAAAAATTAAAAAAAGATTGTATAAAAAAAACATGTCGAAATGTGTCCCGAATGTATTTACCTCATGCCCCAGTTGTGTCCACCGTAAAATAATATAAAAGAATTGGATATGTATCGAGCGAGTGTCTAAGTTCATTGAGTTTTTGACATGTGTGCGATCCAAAATGAAGGGTGCTTCATAGTTTCATACCTTTACGTAGCGAGTAGGTCTCTTGTGTGATGGCCACACTGGTTTTCTTATATATGACGAAGTCCAAACCCCAACCAATCCCGTATGCATCCTGACAAACCGGGCCATATAAAAGGGAAGAAAAAGAAAGAACTCAACATTGCCCTCCACTCCTTCCTCATTCTCTCTGCCAACCACAACCTCATCAGCCACAATCCCAAGCGCCTTTACCTCTGCTGCCTTCGAATAAAAACCGTGTCTCTGCTGCCAAATTAACGTTGTGCTTTCTCCCATAAACTTGATCCCAATTTCTTTCGGTTATCATGCAAATTCCTTTAATATATTGGCGCATTTATGCTTTCTTCGTCGATCTGCTGCGGTCGATACTTTCACTTGTTGTCGTCAATTTGCGGAGGTACGTACTTTCTTACTTTGTAATTTTATTTGCTTTGATTCATGTTTCAAATAATCTTAATCTATGTGTGTAATTTTATTTGGCCTAATTTTATAGTGTTGATTTGTTGATAAACTTATCACTACAATTCCTAGTTAATGGTTGTAATCTCCGGTGACTGTCGTTTGTGCTAGCTTGTGCCACTATCAAGATGGGTCTCGTCGGAGCTTCGATGAGTGGTGAAGTCATGAAATTGCAGATATGGTTTACGTGGTGAGCGGTTAAATTGTTGATGCTTGTTTAAAGATTTTTTTTTGTCTCTGCCATAGCCTCCTCCTCTATTACTACTGAATGGGTGAAAGGTAAATAAATGTTGGAAGTTTTGTCAATCAAGAATAGGAAAATCACAAAACATCTCTTTAAACTATCATGTTCTCTTAAAATATTGATAATTTTTCCTTAAAATGTCTTACTTTTAAATTGTACTAATTTATGCACTTTGTCTTATTTTCTCTTATTCTGTTTGATTTTGCAGATTGGATTCGCAATGTGGAATTTCCTGTTTCAAATATTCGCTTTCTATATTAAAACTCGTACTTTTATAAAAGTGTCACCTTGTCTTACATTTTTTACAATATGTGTGTGTGTGCATGCGTATTACTTTGGCCTTCTGTTTCTTGATGGGAGGGCTGCAATTCTATACAGATAGACTTTCTAGTATATATTATTTAATGATTTGAAATTATTTATTAGTTTTAAAATTTAATGAATGTTGTATGCTGCTAACGTGTCTTGATGTTAAGGATATTAGAGAGTCAAGGGCGGAGATGGATTATGGACTATGAAGTGATGATTAAGAATGATCTTGGTCGACTTATTTGCAACTATGTATCTCTCACTCATTGTGTTTTGCGTAACATAATGAAATCAATTTAGTATGTGTATATGTTACTCTCTACTTGAGTATAAATGATGACACCCAAATATGTTTTGTTGCTTCTTTATTGGAGATACTCACTTCCATATATTAATGTAGCGAGTTCGGGTATTTTGAAGAAGATTTTGAATTTCTGTTTGAAGAAGATGACTTAAAAAAGAAGATCGAAGATAAGAGAAGTCAGACGCTGAGTTGAAGAGGAATTAGAAATTCAAAAGGTAGGGTTTAATTGAGATTTTTTTTCATGTAAAAATATATTATTTCTTTCTTTATTTTTTTTTATTTCAATAACTAATTCATTTAAATCCAAAAACTAACATTAAATCCATTTAATGGCGTATTTAGCATTTCTGAGCAATATATATACTGAAAAATCCAAAATCAAAACAAAAAAAAAAGGCAAATAAGCACATCAAAATCCCTTAATCTGTCTTATCTGAAGTGCATCCTTAATGTTACAGAACTTGAATTCCTCGACATCGACGATAATGGATGAGCTTTTTTAAATCGATTTTTGAGTTGACTTTTAACCAAACAGGCTTGCAATAATCGAGAAGAGGTTTATTATCAGGTAGCGGTTGAGTTTGTTGCAGAGAGGGCACAAATTATGGGTAGAGGAAATTAGTGATGTCTTCTAGCGGCGTCCTTGATTTTCTCTTCTTACTGGAAGGAACTGCAGGATTAGCAATCGATGAAAATCTCGGAATGTTAACTTTCATATCGGAGACTGAGAAGACTGCCATTGATGGATCTAGTCACCCACAGCTCATCTCCGGCTGATATCGCGACACAAGGCACAACTTGGAATTCCCACTGGCCAGGCATAGCCTCCCCATTGATGCCACTAATATTTGATGCCCGCATATAGAAAAGCATTAGCCACGGCCGCCGATCTCAACCCCGCCGCCGCCGCCGATCTCCAAGCCCGCGTATATCTCCATAATGATGCCGCACCGGTTCCCGACCTGCCTGCCAGAATGACCCGACTCATTGAGGATCTGGTTCATCTTCAGTTTCCTCCTCATCACGTGCCTCAAGAGATACGCACCGCTGGCCCCAGCGTGCGAGGCGTCGCTCGGGACGCCGACGTTCATCGCCGTCCAGATCCGCCACCCATCCTGCAAATTCCAAGGCATCCTCAACATCCCCGCCGCGGCATACTACTCCTCGAGTTATCCGATTTTGGAGAGAGTCTCCGCCGTGAGTTTCCGTTATCCGATGGAGAAGAATGGTGCGAGTTGCGCCAGCCCTATAGTCTAAGCCACGGCAGAGAATGAAAACCGCAATTGATTTTGGGAAAGGATTTTCAGTGGATTTTGAAAAAATATATTATTTAATGTGAAAAGGTTGTTTTTTATGTTACGTAAGTAACTTGTGAGTCGAGATCATTGAAAATATATTCATTGTTATTGTAAGATCAAGTTTTGATTTATAATGAAATAAATAGCACAATGTATTGAAACCCATTAATTGTAATTAGTGTTATCTTGTTTGATTTTGAGTCATTCTTTTATGCAAAATCTGTCACGTTTGCATTAAAATGTGTCACTTTTTTTCGCAAAAAGTATCACTTTACATATTATATTCTTACATCAAGTTAGCATTTTATATGTGTCACTTTACATTATATTTCAATCAAGAATTTAAGTCACTTTTTTCAATTAAAACGTTCATTTTTTTAAAACCAAAATCTATCACTTTTTACAAATTATATTAGGTGCCACATTTTCAATTAAGAGTGTCATTTTTGAACTAAAAGCAGTCACTTTTGCATATCACCAAGAAAATCCAATATAAATACATTAAATACAATTATTAAGTGCAGATTGTCTAACTCGTGTCATAATATCATAACCAACTCCAATTCTCATTTACCAATAAAATGATCAATCATAATAAGCCAAACATGAATAAACCTCAATCAGGTAATAATTTCGCTTTTTAATGTATTACTGTCACTTTTTCATTAAAAAGTGACGCTTTTGCACTAACAATTTTTTTTAAGCAAAAGCAATAGATTTAGAGAGAAAACATCATTAAGATTTTCGTCTATACCACATCTCATATTGAAGTTTTCTACAATCTTAATATCATTGTTCTTTTTCAAAATGTCTACTTTGTGTCTGCTATTCTTAGGAAGTAAAAATACATGATGATTGTCATCAGGAGTTATTATGAATATTTTGTTCACATCGATTTTCAACATTCGACTTGTCCAATTGAACTCTTAACCAACCACTCCAATATGTGTGAAGGAAGCTACTTCACTCTAATCCTCAATAACGCACTAAAATCGATTTTCTGTTCAGGTTAAATTACTTCTAATTCTGCTAAGCTTTGAGGTCTACAAGTCGAAATGAAGTTTTTGAAAAACAAGATTTGTATCAAACAACTTAAATATACATATTATATTATTTGGGAAATAAGTGACAAAAATGATTACAAAAGTGACAGTTATCTATAATCTATAACTACCCTAAAAGGACGAATATTTCTGTCAAAGTTTTGTGGACATAAACACCCTTTTGATCTATAATAAATTTCATTTCATAATAATAAATAAATAATTATACATATATGCATAATAATCAAACGACGCGTCTTCAATGGAATGCACAGCAGCGTAACTTTCTTATGCGGCTCTTCAACTGAATGTCGAAGAATTTTGGTATATTTTTCACTTCCCCAACAATGAATTATGTTATCATGTTCATGGGTTTTTCAACTACGGAATGGGAGAACGGTAATTTGGATTTTTATTTCATTCAAAAATTTATTAATCATTGCCAGTTTTTGATTCACACCCCCTAATTGCAACTTTTTTTCCCTTGTGAATTTGTTGACAATCATATGCTTGAAATATGCTGGATGATTTTTTTTTTTTTTAAGATTTCTGGTATAATTTGAGATTTGATACATTTACCTATTTATCAACAGTAAAGTAGAAGAATGAAATTTGTCGAAAGTAATATTTACCTCTCTATTAAACTATTGAAGCAGAAGGAAATCAAATGAAATCAAAAACCCATCATAAATAAAATTTCTTTCTTATGGCTGAGGTTAAATAGAAATCACAGGAGACTCGTGAGAGGGAACTCAACTGGAGAACAAAAAGATCTAGACATACTCATGCAGGAAGTAATATGCCTTCAAACTATTGGATTGTGAACTCATCCAAAATGTAAGTTTAATTGGATTGTGAACTCATCCAAAATATAAGTTTCTTTTCATGTTTCCGACTCTCTTTCCTGGTAATATTTTAACAGATTGGGAGTTTATTAGTCTTTTGGTGGCTGCTTTTCCATTGTTTGAAATTGATCGCCTAATGCACAAGATAATCCAAGACATTGGCTTCTTTGATTTTCCTCCTTTTCTTTTTGGTTAAAATGGCATAAGAAGATTTAAAAAAAAAAAAAATGTTAGTGGTTTTAATATTTTATTATCATTGTTTTCCACACTCAATTCAAGCATTAGTTTGCACTTAATTGATGCATAGTTTTCTCTGTAAGCGATTTTACCTGATTTTGTTATGGTGTTCATATTTTACTTACTGTCCGTATTTATCCTTCTTTATCACATTCTTCCATCATTTTCTCTTTTAAATCTAATGGCCAAAACAATATTTTCAAATTATGATACTCTTTCAGGTGTATTTGGATGAGGAGGGGAATACCAGGAGATACGAAGAGAAGGGAGATGGGGCTGTTGTATTTCGTCAGTTTTACATGTCATTTTTCTTTAAAAGAAAAAAAAACTTAATTGCAATTAATATATTATATGTACACTTAAACACTGCACATCAATATAAACTGAAATGTTTTTGTAAAAATGTTGAAAAAATAAGTGTATATGTCTAATAATTTGGTTATACATTATATTTGGGTTAATATGAGTCTTTTTTTTTCTTTTAGGAGGAAACGTGTCCATGAATGTAAAGGAGCAAACATGTTTCTACTTCTTATTTTTTGTTTATATGTATCACGTTTGAGGGCATAGGGGATGCGTTGTGCTGGTTTTCAGAGAGCATGAACAAAATTGTCGGTGCATCAAGAAGATATGCGTTGGTGACAAAGGTAAATTAAAATTGTGTGGATGTGTTGAGAATATTGAAATAAGAACTTTGCTAAGGGTAGTTTCTCATAAATAAAATAACTTGAATGCCTGTAAGTATTGGTCATCCTTTCAATTAAAGATTTATGTTCTTTAATCTGTTTATGAGTGTTTTTGGGTTTCCTATCATTGAAAGGGTTTGATGTTAGGGAATATGGGGTTTCCTCTGATTTTTGAATCTATATAAAACTCGTAATCATTCGCTTTAGGAAGCATCTACTTTGCTACTACGCGCTTGGTTGCTTATGTTTGTCACGTTTATTCTAATTCAATCAAGTGTGGAATTTCTATGCCCATATGTATAATATATAACATTTGTTTAATGTGAGCACTTAGTAGTAGTGGAGGGTCATTTTACCAAAAAACTTCATTCTATTCAGATTATCGGTTCATGTCCGTATGTGATGTATGAATGAATTTTGGAGAAAACCTGATAGTTATCTTGTGATCATACTCAGAAAAAAATAATAGAAAACATCCTCAACGAAAGAAAGTAGTCATGACACACCGTTATTAAATCTATCTACTACATCATATATTTAACTCAATATATTATTGTCAAAATATGGGACAAAAATACCTTGCTATTGAAACATTGTGGAGAAATTGAAAGGACGAGAGTAGGCAGGATTATTGAACCAATGGACTACCCTGCTGTAAAAACATTGTGAAGAGGGATTGAAAGGATCGAAAGATGCGGAATAATTGAAACGGTGCGGACAAAAATTAATACACCAGATTTTCTCTATTTATGTTTTTATAATCGAAGCAATTGAGTCCCTGGAACTGATTTGGCGCTTTAAGTTTTTCTTGTCATCATATTTTTTACCGGTATGATTCTCTTTATCTTTTTTTCTTTTTTATTTGATGTTTAGGTAGATGGACTTGGAATTATCTGTCTTCAAATTTTTCGTCGTTTCTTATGTATTTCAAAACAAGAGTTAGTGTACTGGATTGTTAATTTTCCTTTTTGCTCTCTTATCTTTTGTAGCTGTCAGCAACGTACTTTAATACTAAGATTTGGATATTTTCTATGTTAGTGTCTTCCAAATGTGTGGTGCATGTGAAAATAATTTCAAATTTTGGACTCGTGAAATATTAATCAATTATACAAGTAAAATGATTAGGTAACATACGAAGTTAGTGTTTTCCACCATGATGCACTATATATTGTGATATAAGAATGAGAACGTTGCTAATTAATAAAAAACCTTTCTGCCAACAAATCTTTGCTTTAAAAAAAAAGATTTCAAAAAGAGAAATTGGTGTAACAAAGGCATATGTACGGATAGAAATTAAATGACTGATGTCTATTGGAATGAGTTAATATCATAGTTAGTTGCAAGACCATTACCGTAAAACCTATAGCACTTTATATAGAATTATTTAGTAATTTTGATAATTGCCTGTTGAAGGACAATCAAGATTTGAGATGAACATCAGACTAACTATACTGTTTGTCAGTTAAGTGAACTGTAATAAAAACCTAAACAATGATGATCATATATAATGGTGTGCCCAACTATTAATAATGGGAATCTTAAGTCTTCAATGAGGGGATAATGGTTGTTTTCAAGGGACTTCATTAGAGAATCCCTTCCTTTTTTTTGTCTTCTCTTTTTGTCGTTTTCCATTGGTATTTCTTTGTCCTTTTATCAACATTGTATTTGGTTCTTATTCTCTCTCTGATTGAACTAACACACACACACACACACATATATATATCCACACACACACACACACACACTATATCTATATGCATGAGTCTGTATATATCTTTGCTTTATGCTCAAATGAACCTACAAGCATAAATAGGTCCAAGCATTCACATACTTACTGATTTGCATACACCAAATTGTTATCATCTCCACATAGTATAAACGTAATATATTACGTATCAAATAAGAAAAATGTGAGATTATAGCCGAGGATATTCTCCACCACTGGTAACTGGAGGAATTCTATCACAAAATATATGTCAAGCTAAGAAAACTCATAATGGTTTAAATATATTTATACTACTCTATTAATATAAAGTTTTAGTTGGACTAAAACACCCTTTAATTGTAACATTTTTAATGGCCAAAAGTAACTATAGTCTTGCATAATAATTAGAGGTATACCGATGGCGTAGATAATTGGTCAACAGTAAGCGAAAAGGCAGAAAGAGACCTTCAATCTGTGAACACTTTACTTTCTCATACAAAACTGATCTTACATTTATATCTTTCTCGATGAAATTGGTTTAAACAAGTGCAGGGAATTGAGGTAACTTACACTTCACGCTTTGGCAACTGAGATGGCAGCAGGGTAGTTTTGATGACAATTATGACAGTGATCTAGCAGATTTGTGAGGTTGATTAGTATGGACGTCACGACTGGGAAATGAAATAAATTTTGATAAGTGTTCGTTGAAAATATCTTTCTGCCTAAAGAAAGGAAATAAGATGTTAAGACAATTATCCCAATTTTCTGAATTTTCTAACTTACGTTGGAAATAAGTAAATTGGTTAATTGTTGGTGAAACTTATTAGAAAATGAGATGCCATTTTCATTTTTGTCTATTTTTTACTTGGTGAATGTATTCTCAACAACTAATAAATCCATGGATATCATTGTCAATCAAAAGGTTTTCGATCTCTACAGAACAATGTATACTTTTCTATTTCTTTATTGCTCCTATTTGATTGTGTTCTAATTAATTTTAGGATTGATATATTTTAGTTATTCAAGCCTTGGAAGCCTACTACATCAATATTTGTCTCTTTGTCGGTTTTTTTTTATTTTTTATTTTTTATGTTCATCTTTGCTATTGTAGTTTCTCTTGTCTTGAAATCAGCGAACATGTTAACCAAATACTCAAAGCTCAAGGTTAAATATCCAGCATAAGCAATGCGTCAAGAAAAGTGAACTGCAATTTGTTTGTAGACCTTTCAACTTTCCTTGCATTGTTGTCATGTTAATCATGATTTGATAGGTCCACACTTCTAATTCCTCGACTGCAAAGCTCCCAAAGAATAGATATCAACTCATTTAATTTGATGGCACTGGAGTCGTATATTGGGATTAAGAACTTGATGTAAAATAGTGGGTGCCTTGGCTTGGAGTCAATAAATTCACGCCCTCTTGTCAAAGTTTTTGTATCCTCGGAACCTTTTCCACAATGGTGCAAGTGATCATATTGCTGTTCTTTGGAGTGAAATATGGTTCACGTGCATTGCACGTGCACCTTACTAGTAGAGCAAAAAGTAAAAGTATTATCAGAAAAAAAAAAATAACAGTTTCAATATCATCATAACTTCATAACTCATGAAAGTATATAACTAAAACACGAGAAAACACATCATATTCAAAAATAAAAAGTAGCATATTCAAAAACATACTACAAATACCCAAAGTATTAGCAACAAAAAACCATTTAATGAAGTAAATTTCAAATATATCACATAACAGCGACATCAAAATAAGCCTCTATATGAATATGTGTGGTTATAATTTTCCAGGTCAATATTATCATGAGCATGAATTAATCAAACCATATCGCATTCTCAGATCAAAAATCACACTTTTCTTCATATTATACATTTATAAAAAGCTCATGATCTCATTTAATAACAAGACAAGAAATCAAAAGTAAAATACAATTATCTTCAATATACAACAAAATTACGAGGCAAAATATGGACTTTTGATCCCATTTGGACCAGGTATACCTCAGAAGAACCTACTCTTTCAATGGTCTCTCATCTACAGCAAAAGAGTCAATCGCGTCCTTCACATTATAAGCTAAAACCACCTAGATAAAGCATCATTGATTTGATTTTTACTTCATCTGTTATTATAGGATCAACTTAATATTCAGGGAAATAAGTCCCGCACATAGAAAGAAAATCGATTAATTGTCCTTAAACCGTAACAATCAACCAATCACCTATAAACTCTATAATTGATTAACACATAATTAAATTAACAACATTGAACAAAAAGCCAAGTCCTTACCTAGAAGTATCACATTACGAAGTAACTCACCAAAACTAAGCATAATAAGCACCACCAATAGTATAGAATAAAATGACATTTTATTTTTAAAGAAAAGTACTAATTTTATTAGAGAAAGTGACACTTTTGAAGATAAATTGTCACATTACGAATTAACAAGCAAAAATCAAGTAGAATAAGGACCAACAATAGTACATAATAAAAGTGACATTATTTTAAGGAAAAGTACCAATTTTATGAGAGAAAAGTGGTAATTTTAAAGGTAAAGTGTCACATTACGAATTAAGAAAGAAAGAAAAAAAAAAGCATAAGAAGGAATTTCATTACCTTCTTCAATGATTTTTCTATCATCTTCATCACTAGAAAAAAAACAACAAATAGATTTCTTTTCTCACATTCACTGAAAAACTTGTATACAAGAATCATTGAAAATTCCTCATAAATCATAACTTCTCACAGTAGAATCATCACATTTTATTATAGAAATGATATATTTACCTTACCTCACTAGTGAATTGGTTTGAGTCTCGTTCTCCATTATTGAATCGTCTTGCAAGGAAATACAAACGAAATGAATTTTCAAGGAGGCGAGTCGTTGAATCGGCGTCGTTGAAGCGACAGTTGAGGGGCGATGAAAATGAAAGGCACAACAGAAGAATGAATGGCTGAGTTAGGAATTTATTTAATTTTTTTTATCACAATGTAGATAACCGCGTGACCATCACATTTCACTTTTATCTTTAATATCCGTGGCCAACAAAATCAAATTTATTTATCATTGCACTAATGAATTAACGGTATTTGTCGAATAGTCTCTCATTATAAATCTACTTTATCAATGAGTAGATAATCTTAATTATAACTCAATTAGTAGTAATGGTTTTAAATTAGTCTAAATTTATGATATATAAAAATATAGCTTACTGTTTGACTTAAATCCTAAAATTTATGCCCCCAAAATTTAAATCTTAGAAACAAAGGATAAGGTTACGTTCATTTGCTTTTATCTCCCTCTGAAATCATACCTCTGTAATCCAAAAGCCCTCAATCATGGCGTCCAGTTTTCTTCACCAGGTAATTCTTTCCTTCATCTCCACCCGTTTCGAGCTCATTCAGATGATAGTAGCGTAAATCCTCTCTATTGTATCACTTCGTGTTTTCAGTAATTTACCGATGTTTCTTTTTCTAATTTCTATGCGCAGGCATTGTTCATGGTCCCTAAAAGTGCGGCTCAATCCCCATCGAAGAACCTGGCCTTTTCCGCGGTAGTGACGCGACGGTGCCCCTACTCCGGCGGCTTGGTTTCTAGGGTTTCAACGAGGTCTTATGGCTTTAATTTTATGGGAAGGGGCGAGAATTGCTCATTCGTCGTGAGAGCTGAAGCAAATGCTGAAGTTGCTGAAAGCGAAGAGAATGCCGAAGGTGTTGACACTGAAGAAGAGGCTCAGGTTTTGTCCGATGACAAGCCGCCTCGACAATCTAGAACCAAACTTGGAGATATTATGGGGGTAATTCTTAGTTCTTGCCGTAATCCAAGTCCGCCTAATTTGTGGGGAAATAAATCCCTGTTTTGATATATGAACTGTAAATTAAGTTCCATTTCCTGGCAATTTTGTCTGGATTTATCAAGTGTGTTGTTTGGCTGGTTTTCTTATTTCTTTAACTGAATTGTTTCTGCTTTGAATCAGAATAAGAGAGCTCTAAAGTCATAGTTTTTTCAAAGAGTTCCAATGTAGAGCTAATACTACATGCTCTGTAAAACTGGGGCTTTAATAACTATGAAATGTTCATATGTGCATACAGAGAATTGAACTGTATTTAGATTAAATTGGCATAATAGTATCAGTATCATCTGGGCCCAGAGGTGTCACTATCACTTTTCCAATTGGAACGAAATATTTGGAAAAGTTATTCGAAGCATGTTGAATTTCATATGGCTTAGGTTCCCTATTTCTGAATGGAATATGATTATGTTAATTGATTTGTAAGGATTTCAGTTTTGTGGTGGTTATAAAACAGATATTGAATAAAAGAGCCATTGAAGCATCGGATAAGGAAAGGCCTATACCAGATCTTCGTACTGGGGATATAGTGGAAATCAAACTGGTATGCACTTTTTCACGTGTTTTAGATTTGTCTCGGTATAATTACTTTATCTGATAATTAAAAACATATATCAAATTTATGTAATATTTGATTGCACTACAGGAAGTCCCAGAGAACAGGCGCAGATTGTCTATATATAAAGGGATAGTTATGTCGAAGCAAAATGCTGGCATACACACAACGATTCGTATTCGACGTGTTATTGCTGGTGTTGGAGTTGAGATCGTATTCCCTGTGTAAGTATTCACTCTTAGAAGGCTTGGTTTCAAATAAGGGTTCCATTATTTTGTTCTAATTAATGTGGTTATTAAGCATCTTTATTTTCAACAAGACTTTTTTAGAGAGATGATCTAAAAGAGATTTTTAACTGGAGGGTTTGGTGGCCAAAGAACCATATGGAATGAGTGGTTGGGAATTCTAAAGTCGATTATGATTATCCGCACTTCTCTGAGAGAAACTGTTCACAGTAGTGGATATTTCAAATTTAATTAGGTGTAGGCCACTGAAATATTCATATCTGCACACCATTTCGTTATTTTGGCTTTGTGATTCACTGAGGCTGCCTGCTCTTTACATTGTGTTACTGAAAAACACGAAAGACTAGCTCTTTAGTTAAGTTAGATGAAATTATAATCTTTGCAGTGCGTTTTAATTATTAAATAAATGTAAAAGCAAAGTAAAGGACCCAGTTACTTAGTAGTGACTTTTTAAATCCTTGAGTTTGATGTACTGTATAATTTTAATCTACATGGCCTTGCTGCAGTTCAATTCAAACCAGGGTAGTTATTTTCCCTGAATTGTGATTTCTATGTATACATTTAATTGAGAAACTTCTAAAATTTTACTCTTTAAACATGGTTATATGTGAATTTAGACCCAAAAGTAGTTGCCGTATTTCTGTTCAAATTTCAAGATATATTATCTGTATCCATCCTTTTCCCTTGCATTATTTCTGATCCTTTATTAGGCAGTGTTATGCAACATGGACCGGACCGGCGGGTCTACCTGGAGGCGACCCCGTCCTAAGCCGGTCAAATGGACTGCTTTGCAAGCGGACCGCCTTTGACCTGGACGGGTCAGCACTGACCCGCTGACCTGGTTGACCTGGCTTTCTATTTTTATTTTTCTTGTGTTTTTCTAATTTTTCCTCTTTGCTTTGCTTATTTGTTTTTATTTTCATTTATTGTCTTCACTTAACATTACCAGGTACTTAAATACAAATATGTTTACCCTTTTTATTTTCACTTCTTACTTTCACTTAATATTTTTTTAACCAATGTGGGAAAAGGATACAAGGTGAACCCTTTTTATATTCACTTCGTGCCTCGACTTGTTTTAGCCTATGTGGGACAAATTATATCAAAGTAACAACAACATTAACTTTAATTTTTGGGTTTGGTATTTTATTATTTTATGATATTTGATAATTAAATATTAATTAATATGTTTGGCTGATATTATTTATAAGTTTATGAAATATTATGAATGATATGATTTTCAAATATGAAACTTTCATAAAAATTACTTAATTCACTCGTTTTTCAATTTATAAGTAAAAGTATATATGTATAGATATACTTTTTTATTTTATTTTTATATTTCTATCTGGGACCTGGCGACCTGGAAGCTAGCCCAAGTCAATGACCAGACTGTGTCCAAAAACAATGCAATAGGTTGATTTTTGTCCCCCTGTATTATATCAAGATCCTGGATTCTCAACTTCTACTACGTTCTCTCATGTTTGTTATCCAGATACTCACCAAATATTAAAGAGATAAAAGTAGTCAAGCACCGGAAAGTCCGTCGAGCCAGGTTGTACTACTTGCGAGATAAGCTTCCGAGGCTCTCCACTTTCAAGTGAAGGGGCATTGGAGTCTTACCTCTCCAGGTGCCAATCTTTTGTTGTTCTGCCTATCCTTAGATCTCAAATTCTCTGTTAATTTCCTTTTTTGTTCAGTCGTTACTACATGAATGAACCCTGCTTCAGTTATTGCATTTTCATGTGGTCACTAGCTCTCGCTAAATTTTCTGCTTGTGTATTGTTGGTTTTATGTATATCTTTATCCTCGTGTTCCTGTTGGTTCCATTGATAATGAGCAAAAAATTAAAAAAAAAGGAAAAAAGTTTGCGGATAATTCTCCATGAAAAAGTTATCATTCCCCCTTGAGATTTTGTGTTTTGCCGGAGAACATTTTTGTTTTGGTGGTGTGCATTACAACAAAGAGAACGTACTGACTATATGTATGAGGAATTAGAAAATGCACTAGTAATAAATACATAATAGGGGATGCATTGTTTGGGGTTTGGATGGTAGGAATGTGAATAGGAATCAAAATTGTACTTAGTAATTACAATTTACAACACTATGGATTTGATTGCTCATAATCTGGTGTCGAGTTATACCCTTTATAAATGGGGAGAATCAAACCCATTAAACCTAATGCAATCAAACCCATTCTCATTCCCATTCCATGCAAATGTACCGATCATTAGTTAGTGTGTGATGGTTCAAATATTAATTCTGTTGCAAGCACTAAATTTGCCTACAGTACAACCTATCGATAATTTCTCATTAGTATTATACCTTATTACTTAATAACCATCTCTTAAATAAAATTCTTGTCGGCCCCAATTCTGGGATAATTCGCTAATTGAAAATTCATGCGGAACTCATCGAATATATAAATTATTAGTTACTTCATATATAATAAATTTGTGATTAACCTCTCAAAATTTAATATAAAAAATGGCTGGATTGTTGGTTGTATTTCACTGAATAATTTCGACTTGAAACATAGTAGTAAAATATATTTTCATGAGTAACCAGAATGTTATTTGATTTCCATTTGTTCTTATGGTGTTTTAATTATGTATTTACACGTAATCAACATCTTTGTACTTGTGTTATTTTTTGTAGAGTGGTTAAGGTTAGTGTTTGTTCTAGGATTTCCATGGTGATAGAGTCTTGAAATTTGGATTTTGAAAGTGGAGAATAAAATTATTGTTTGATTAGAGTTTATAAGGAATTTTAGTATTGTAACATGCTAAATCATGTATTATTATTATTATTATTATTATTATTATTATTGTTGTTATTATCCAAAACTTCAGATCACCATAGTTTTTTCAATTTATTTTAGGTGAATAATATAAAATTTAATTATTTCTTTGAATCTACAATTTGACACTGTTAGAATCAAATAACGTTGTTTAGGTGAAATTGTATAGTTTTGTATCAAATTTTAGGAATTTCTCCATAATTTCTTATAGAAAATCTCATAAAAACCTTTGCGTTTGTTTTGTTTTGTTTTATTTGTGGTGTTTAGAGTCCTGAGATTTAATTTTGAAAGTTCAAATGAATAGAAGATTTGGTTTTGTATAGGCTGTTTGTTTCAGGAATCTTGAGACCCGATTTTGGACTTTCATTTGAAAAAAACAAACAAGCAAGTTTTTTAGAATAATAATCATAAACCTCACCTATTAACCTATTTAATTAAAAAAATAAAAATAAAGCATCTCTTTTTTCTTCAATTAACTTTTCAAATATGTGCTTTTATTTTTATACATACAATTTGGCTGTATATCTAAAAGAATGAGTTAATTTGACATATATTCTTAATTTAAAATAGCTAACAAACGAAAAGTTATGATAGTTTACATAAAAATAGACATGATTTGATTTGTTACGGTAATCAAAACCTTAGAAAAACATATGGTTGAGAAACATAAGGCTAAGTCGAAGAGCTTACTAGATCTCAAAAATTGGTTGCTAAAACAAAAAAAGATAATAATAAGTATCATTTGCGAAACAAGGTACAAGAGGATACGTTGCTGGTGTTCACTTTCCTAAACAACCATGTTTGATTACAAAACTAAAAATAAAAATCATACGTGTATGTATGCAATGTACCAAAAGGCGTGAGGCGCGACGTTGTCGAGCCTTTAGTTTTAGAATTTAAGCGGAAAAAAACTTGAAGTCTAAGCGGAAAAGGACGTTTTCGTTTTTTATATTATTTAAATTATTTTTTGATTAATAAATAAATAAAACAATACAATGTGTAAAGACTTTTTGCAATATTTTTTTAATTTCTCAACAGAAAAATAGTTTTTAAAATACTTAAAATTAAGATATTACTTAATATTATTAATTTGGTAACAATCTCACACGATTGAATTCAAAATAAATAGATCAAGGTAGTTGAATTTAACAAAAAATAGGAAATAAAATACAAACATAGTTAAAACGCAACAAAAAAGTACATATTACATATATACGAGGCGGTCAACTCTAAATTGACTATTGTTTCCAAGCATTTTCAAGTCGTTCGCAAGGCGAGATATTTCAGTGAAGCCTCAAGTTTAGACGAGCCTTTTAGAACACTACATGGATTCTTGTATGTAATAATGATAAATATCAACCTTAACTTCTCAGAGAAACTAATTACTTGATATGTTGCAACCTTTTAAGAAAAGATATGGTACAAACGCTAAAAATTATGTTATCTACAATAAGATTGTACTTGCATCCGAATTGAACAATGTCAAATTGACCATGGAAAGGTTGGATTTCGATAGATTACATTTAATGAACTAATTGTCATGGGTAAGTGATCATCTGATCATGATGAAATTGGGTTCAACATTCAATATGCACTTATCTTAATTATGATTCAAGCTATCATTATGAATCACACGTAATTTGCTACGTCCATTGTAATCACAGCTGGGTCATTTTGGTTCATTTATATTCCTTGTAGATCATGATCATCAAAAGTTCGTGTTCATCACGTTTGAACATTCACGATGATCATTAATTTTCCTATTTTCCCATAACTCTCTGTTGACCTTGCATTAGGATCTCTCATCTCTCGATGGTTTCTTCTAGAACCACTCTTGATATTTTAAGAGGTCCTCGTGTATGTATTTTGAGCCATTCTGCATCCAAAGGGCAGTTTCTTGGCAACGCTGATGTGAGGGGACCTATTTTTAAGCCGTGGACCATAATGTTGGTTAACATATCAATCTTCATATCATGAACTTCAAGAGCCTCACTGTTGTAACTGTCCATGAAGTTTCGAAGTGGTTTGTGCTCTCGTTTCGGGTCAACTGACTTTAGACGACCAGTAATGAGTATTGGATCATTCATTCTGTCATTGTATATGATTATAATATAGTTCAATTTTTTAGAAAAACTTACAATATCAATTGATTGTTCCGGTGAACCTATTTTCTATACTCCGTTTTGTCTAACGTTTGTACCGTTGGATTCCTCTAATTTTCTAGAGTTAGCGTGCAAAATTTCAGTTCAAACCGACGTCAATAACCCCTCCAAATCCCCAAACAAAATTTTCCATCGCGTAAGCAGCTTTTCTGGTCACTCTTTTGCTGGAAAACTGACAGTAGAAGGCAATTTGTCAATATTCTATATATCAAGAGTCATTTCAAAAAAATTTATATTTTAGGAGGTAAAGTGGAAAAAAAGAGAGGCAATTTTTTTTCCCATAAAAGATATTTGTGATAATTACAAAATTAAAAAAAAAATCAAATGATGTATTCTAACCCGTGCCTTGTACATTTCTAATCTATTTATTAATTATTATAATTATTAAATGATTTTTTATTTTAATATTTAAATTAAATTTGTTAATAATTTTATTTACATACTAAGAAAAACTTAAAAGATGTCACATTCTAAACCCGTGTCTAATCTATATTAATTAATAATTAGTATTATACTCATGCGTTGTACGGTAGTTTTTACTTTATTTTTATCTCAAATAAAAACAACTGGATTTGGGTGTATTAAAATATTTAAATAAATTATTATATACATATACACACTTAAGTTATATATATATATATATATATATATATATATATATATATATATATATATATATATATATAATTATTATTATTAAAAGAATTGAACAGTATTGTAAATGGTATAACGTGGTTTATAAAAGTATTGTTATTATATGAAATGTACTTTACAAATTATGAAAACTTCCTTGTACACAATATTTGTAGTTTTGTTACTACGTTAATTCTCATCATCGATAATCAATATTTTTATACCCTTACGATTGGTCACTCTTGATATAGTAACATACAATTGGTCATGACTGAAAACTGACTTCTTTAAAAAAAGTTCAAAGAGAGAGATAGAGAGAGAGAGAGAGGTTTTTCTTAACTTTTGTTGATCGTCATGGCGTATGACACAATCACAGGAAATTGTCGTTGTTGGAACTTGAAATGTAACCTCGGATCAAATGGGGTGACAGTCATTTTAGGAAACAACACCAGCTCACCTGCATTGCTTTCTTGAAAAATTTTAGCCTGGCAACATGATCATCAAGTTTTATAACAACCAATCTGGTTACACAATACAAGGGAATGATCGATATTTCCTAATAACATATGTGGAGTTCCAATTTTCAATTTTAGCTCATGTATCGGCGATCTACAACATTTTATAGTGTTTAGAAACTTTGATGATTGGACGTACTGCAATATGTCAATGCTTGAATCGGATTTCATGCACTATCTGAGCTAAGATATACTTTATTTTCCATCATTTTATAACATCATACATTCATTAATCAAATCGACGATATCAAGTGTTGGGGTAAGAATAGCACAACCTCCAAATAAACGGAGCATGCAGTAGTATTCCCACATTATGGATATGCACTCGCCACAATTGACACAACATGGTCACCATCATCTTTCAGTAATAAATCATTTGAGATTTCAATTTGAACGATACCATCATTTGGTCCTTCATTTGTTCCACATCATATACTATTTATCAAGTCCATGATTATTTTTTATTTTCGACGTAATTGGTATTTGAACTGAGATCTTTTAGCCTCATATTCCTGGCCAACCTCAAAATCATGCAATGAGTTCATAATTGCAAGGAATTGATCGTCGCGTGAATTATGTCTAGTCTAGTGCCTTTTGGAATAACCAACAAAATTTAAAGAAAATCTTTACCAAATAATGAGCAGCGCCAAATGGAAGATACCTATTAGAATTGTTTCGATTACATCACATTTTTTAATGTTTTGTCTAGGGTTTCGAAACACTATCCATTCATCTTTAGAGCTTCGTACCCATTAATGAGTTGCGCACACACCATTAACTTTACAGTGGAGTTCCAGTAAAGATTGAACATGATGAATCTTGGTGGAGATTAAAAGGAATTTTAAATCTAGAATACTCAATTCTTCCTTTCGGAAGAACAATATAAGTTATGCCGCTAGATGTTACGTTCTAGACAATTTTGTGAAGTAAGGAAGGTTTGTTCTTGTCCTTGGATCTAATAGCCACATAAAACATTCTCCAAATAAATATTTTACTTGTCCTTCCGTATTCATAGGCAAAAAATACACCACCCTTGATCGAATGTATTGTATCCATGACTTTATCATAAATATGACGCTGATCAACATTCAAATTATTGACCAATTTACTGTGTTCTTCAATAAGTGCCTCACGATCATACTCCAATTATTAAGCAATAAATCCTTTAAACTAATTTTCACACTTTGCAATAAATTGTCAATTTCAAGGAAAACAAGGTTTTGAATTTCAGCATCACTCATTTGTAAATCTGAAAAAAGAAAAAGTGCAATGAAATGGAATTAAAAATATTGGTTATTAAATTATACAATATAACATAACTAATAATTTATAGATGATAAAAATAAATATCAATAATTATTACCTTTGAATTTTTTCAACTTTTATTGATTGTATAAAATATCATCTGACAAATCTTCCTATTATTTCTCTCATACTTTTTTGGTACATGCTAAAGATTTGATGCAAGGAAGGTTGCAAATAAAGGTCTCACGAAATATGTTGATCCTCAATTACTTGCTTCTGATATACCGTCAATACATTATCTATCATCTAACAACAACCCTAGATATTAGCATGCATCGCGATATGTATCTTATTGCGTGTCATTAACTTTTTTTATATCATCGTGACATTAAGCTCCTCGAATTATATTTAGAAGACAACGAGCATAGTAGTTATCACATGATCCTGGTGGAATATAGTAAGATTGTGCTAATGAGGACAACTCTAGCTCGCTAGGTGTCCATTCTTTTATTTTCGAGTTCCAAACAAAATTTTGAGGAAACTCAACAGAAGTCAAACTCCATGCTTCCAAATATTATTTATTCGCCTCGAACCATCCTAACAATATGCTATGATGTGTTGATTTGCGTTTTATTAACGCGTCAACCTGATCATTATCATTACACTGCTCTCTTTGAAAATAAAAATTCAACGCATGACAGGTGAATTTTTATACAGGATTTCATAACCTAATATTCTCCACGCTGCTTCGCATGGAGAAATGTAACGACAATCATAATGCATGTTGATCTCATCAATCTTTGTCTCCTCTGCATCCCCATTTTTGTTCTGATAGAACATTGCATTGATCTTATCATTACCAGTATTAACATATTTGTACAAATACTTAGTAGATCTGGATTGCTAACACCATTCAACATTCGAACGAGATCCATACTTCAACAATAGATAAAGATTATATTGTACGACCCACTTGTTATATAGCTGAACACTATTTTTTTTGTAATAGTTCTTATAGTATTTCTATGTTTATATATTGGGTAACCATCGTTATCGACTTTAGTATGTATCTACAAAGTTCTCTGGAAAAAGTTTTATGCGATTTCCATCAACCATTCAAGGAGACAATTTTCGTAAATGACCATATGGTCCATGAATCATCAAATCCTACAAATCAAAATAATATCTAGCATCTTCTTTTTCATTAGGAATTTTGGCTGAAATGATTTGATCAATAGCACCCGCTGAAATGATTTGATCAATAGCACCAGCTGAAATGATTAGACAAGATATAATAAAAGGAAAATATTAAATTAGGCAGATATTAAGCTCGGATGACACATAAGTAACTGAAGTACCATAATTTTTTATTTGACAAATAATGCATACGAAGCAGACATGTAGGTTAGGAGGATTTTTGCATTAATATATAGGGGTGATTATTTATGAGTTTATAACTTTAACTAATATATTTAATAATTATAAAACAAACAAACAAATCTAACATGTATCTCACTTAGCCCAAGGGCATGATTGACTCCTCTCACCCTAGTTGTCCCAGGTTCAGTTCCCCCTTCTGTCATTTGGATAAATTTAAATGGCTTTTGTTTTGAGCTGATAAATATCGATTGGAAAAGATCCGTCAATAATATTAAGTTTTTTTAAATAAAATAACGATGGAAGAAAATTCGTAGTAATATTAAAACAAAATCCAATTTTCACTCTGTTAATTATCGATGAAATTTTTTCCGATGATGGACATTAAAATTAGTCGGTAATTGAGTTATTGACACATAAAATTCATTGCTAACATGATTATCAACGAGTTTTTGGCCTTTACTGATGTAAAAATCTTCCGGTATTTGCATGTTTACTTTTAGTGCCTCAAATGGATTGATTCAAAATGCCTTTGGTCATTTTGCTTCGCTTCTGGTGCCCTAGGGTCCGCCTGAGAACTTTGAATTATAATAACTTGAAAAGACAAAATCATTAGGCTTGCTAAGGTAGGCCCCAACTAAGACTCTTCGATACCTATATGCTAGTTCGGGTCGTGAGGGGTCGAAAAGCGACGAGAAAGTGAATTGTAGAGATTGATAATGAATACCTGAGAAATGTGTGAAGTCTTCTATTTATACCTGAGGAGGTTTAAAATCTCTAAATGCAAGCAACATTTTTGTAAAGTCCACGACTTATCAATCTAATAACATGTAATACCCATGTAAGAGTTTTTTTCCCATTAATCACTCCAAACATCCAAGCAAATTAAAACTTTGTTTAGTAAACTAGCAAATTCATTACATAAAACATATATTTACCAACAACTTTTTTAAATCACGACTAATGGTATAGCGTGAGACTCTCGTACTCGAGGGATTAAAAGAAAGTTGGGTGAACTTTTCATAAAAATTATCATTGCCAAAGTTACAAGTAAGAGACCTAAAAGAAACAAACTTTGTCAATTCTTTTCTATGAGTAGCGTCGAAATATGTAAATAAATAAGAGGAGTTCGTACTTACTTGTCCTCGTGTAGTTGTGTTTGAATCTTATCGATACCGACTTTATCGGGGTGTTTGTTATTGAGATGGTTATGCATATTCCCATATCTTCCTCTTTTTATAAATTGGTAAGATGCTTTACAATAATTGCAATTGGCATGATACCTCTTTCTTCTTTTTTTGTCATCTTCAGGAGGTGGCTCGTTTGCGGGTGGCGGGATCTAAATATTTTCAAAATATTTTGTGAAAATATCGTATCATAACACCCATGTTGCTCGAGAACGAGTTTCTCGAGTACAAGGGCTTTGAGGCAAATCATCGTGCTCCACCTCCTCTTGATCGGGAATTTTTTCACCGGCAAAGTCAGCAGTATGTCATGCCCCACGTGTAGGGACAAGGCCATGGCGGGACGAGCATAGCCCAACGTGCACAACGGAGGTGCACGGAGTGGGAATAATGGTGCAAGAGTGACACCATGCGTTAAGGGATTGGGGCGAGCGTCACGCCCCACGCGTAGGGACCGGGCTATGGTGGGACGAGCATGGGCCAATGTGCACAAGGGTAGTGCACGGAGTGGGAAAGATGGTGCAAGAGAGGCACCTGTGGTCCGAAATCTTTCAGAATTGTGCGGGACATGTTCGGGCCGAGTTTGGGCTAGAAAGATTCATGGGCGGGCCGAGCTGAGGGAAGCTGCTAGAACCTTGCGAAGATATGCGGATGCTTCTGGGTCATTCTAGTAGCTTAAGGGGCGGAAAGTTGTAGAAAGCCATGGAGAGGTTTAGAACTTTCTAGAGCATTGTGGACTCTCCTTGGTTTATACTTGTATATATGAGAGTTGCCTCGAGAATTGTAGAATTCTCTAGAAGGGACTTGTATATATATGTAGTGGCATAGTGTGGAGTACTCTAGAACGTGTCTAGAGGCTTCTTAGGGTCAAGAGTCATGCAGAGCATTCTAGGTCCCTCCATTTGAGGAGGTTGTTGTAGGAATAGTGTAGGAAAATTTAGAGTGTTCCATTTGAGGAGGTGGAACCAACTATAAATAGAGGTTGAGCTCCTCACTTGTAAATTACCCAACTTGTAACCCAACTTACCCACATTCAAGCAACCAAGTTTTTTCAAAGCCAATTGTATCCTTCGTTCCCTAGCCCACAACACCATCTTTATAAATTTCTTGTCGGGACAGGGTGACTTAGCTACCGCACAGGACGGAAAAGAGCTAAGGCGTGCAAAATCTTGGTCTGTGATAGGCAGCTCGATAAGTTCGATCAAAATCTTGGTCTGTGATAGGCAGCTCGATAAGTTCGATCAATGTCAATATCACTCCAATCTTCGTCAATATCGGTGAGGTTGGGATTGTAGTCACCAGCCCAAATGTGTATTGCCTTGTGAGAAGGGATGGACATTGATGTGTATTGCCTTCTGAGAAGGGATGGACATTGATGTCGTCATCGAGTGCTATGCGCTTCCTTATCGACTCGACGGAAACGAGAAGATATTCTAGATTAACACAAAAAATAAGAAAGAGCAGTCGGCTAAAATAGAATTATAAATTTAAAATTAACTAGAATGTTTTTATATAGATTAACACAAAAAATAAGAAAGAATAAGAAAGAATAGTCGGCTAAAATAGGATTATAAATTTAAAATTAACTAGAATGTAAGAGATATGTTTGGAATTATAACACTAAACTTAAAACTTCAAGTTTATGAAGGCTTGATAATTAAAGAAGATTAGTAAATCACTAAATTTGCTAAGAAGAGCAATGTAAAATAGAGATTACAGAAAAGTTATAGTTTGGTAAGAGAGAAATGAGTTGGCAAAGAAGTGTATTCATAGTAGTGGAAAAAAAAAAAATCAGGGGCAGAACCGTTGGTTTTGGACCAAACTGGCCAGTTTCGGTTCAAACCTTTGGTCTAAACCGGCGGTTTGAGGCAATGATCACTTCATCTGAACCATTGCTGATCAACAGTCACTTGATCATGACCGTTAATTTCATCTGAACCATTGCTGATCAACAGTCACTTGATCATGACCGTTAATTTCAAACGAAAATTTGAACGCCCCCAACAGATATAAGGTTAAACCTCTGATTCATCCAACGGTTATATAATAATAATTATAATTATTTTAATTTCAAACCGACAGTTCAAACCGTCAATTTACGATTAGAAAAAACCATAAACCAAAATCGGATCGCTTTAATAGTAGTTACTGTGCCAGTTCCAATTCGAATTGTGCTCAACGATCATCGACTGGCATAGAAAACTCGGGCCGACCCGAGTCGGGATTAAAAGGTGCCCGGATCCTATCTCTTGAACTGCCATATATATATTCATGACTTTACGGGGGTAGGAAAATAATTTCACTGGTAGCCATATCAACTGTGGATTACTACGTCCATCGGGTAATTATTTTTACCGGACAAAATAAATTTTGTGTTGGGAAAATGAGAACTCGAACTTTAAGCTAAAAGGCCACCCCCATATTTAATATTGCATTAAGTGTGGGTACACGCCACGGTACATACCAGAAGAATAGTGCACTGACTAGATATTTCTCACAAGGTTTAAGACATTTTTTTACTATACACTAGTATGTTTTTGCTTTTTACTATCAGTAGTATTTGATGTTTTGCGTATAGAAATACAGCTAACAACTAGCTTTCTACTTCTTCTACGTGTCTGAGTGTGTGTGTCAGCTAATAACTAGGCTGTCTTAATACGTGTGCTTTTTTATCCACGAATTTCCCACGCCTTCATGTTTCTTTAATAGATACATAAATTATTCCCCCTTGTATACAATACACCAAACATTTCCCCTCCCCAATTCTGTTGGCTTCAATAGAATTTCTTACATTTATTTATAGTGCTTTTAATTAATATTAATATTATTAAATACATTATTAATTATTTATTATTCGATACCACTATATATGTGCCATTTTATATAAAACTACAATTCTCACTCTCCGCATCATCCTAACATGAGTCAACCAGACCCCAACCAAACACCTCCTTCCTCCCCGACGCCCCCACCACCACCGCCGCCGCCGCCAACGCCGCCGCATACTACTGTGCACTCACCCCGGGATCAATCACTACATTTGCAACCGAGCATTGGAAGTGATGAAACACTACCATCTCCGAAGAAGGTCAAGAAAACCATAGACGCCGCCGCCGCCGCCGCCGCTGGCGGCTCATCAAGCCGCCCCGCCGGAGGAAAGCACCCCGTATTCCGCGGCATAAGGAGCCGCAGCGGGAAATGGGTGTCGGAGATTCGGGAGCCGAAGAAGACCACGCGTATATGGCTCGGGACCTACCCCTCGCCGGAGATGGCCGCCGCCGCATACGACGTGGCGGCGCTGGCCCTCAAAGGCCGCGATGTTGTGTTGAACTTTCCCCGACCGCGTTAGTACGTATCCTGTCCCGGCGTCTCCTTCGCCGCCGGACATTCGCAGGGCGGCCGCTGGCGCAGCGGCGCTGATGAGGGCGGCGGAGGGCGGCGATGAGGCGGCGGTTGGTGGGGGGCGGGGAAACGATGATGAATCTGGTTGTAGCGTAGAAATGTTGAGCAGCGGGCATGAATTCATCGACGAGGAGGCGCTGTTTCATATGCCTAATTTGCTCAAGGACATGGCGGAGGGAATGCTCGTCAGTCCGCCGCGGATGGCAGCGCAACCGTCAGACGACTCGCCGGAGAACTCGGATGCTGAAAGCCTGTGGAGCTACTCTTGACGAGCTTCGATCTAAGATAGTTAATTTTTATATGGAGAAACAAAAACAAAAGGACCTCACCTCAAAGATCGACTAAACATACTAAATTTCTGCTAAAACACGAAATTGTAGGAAGGATTGAATGCACATAATTGCATGAAACAAAGTTGTTTTTATCGTTCATTAAGGATTGAAATTGAAATACTTTGTTTTATTCTGAAATCTTAAATTTGAAATGGTTTTTAGGGCATGTTTCGATGGGAGAATGGAATTTAAATTTGGAGCAGATTTGGGCGGAAATGAAACTTGAGAGTAAAAGTGTCCTCCACGTAAATTAACTGTTGAACGTAAATGCTCACATCCAGGGCGTAATCAGATGAGTTTTCATTTTGTCAATTTCCATTTTTGTAAATAAAAGTATGGAAAAGTTATTTTTAAAAAAATAAGAAAACAAATTGGGAATGTGATTGGAAATGAAAGTAATACTCCCTTAGGGGGAAAACCTTCTCGCCCCAAAGTTATGGTAGTTTTTTCAAATTTTAATACAAACCATCATTTATAATAAACCACTGTACTAGAATATAATAATGGATAATTAGTATAATACAAACTATTAAAGGATATAATTATACATATTAAATGGGTAATTAGTATAATAAATCAAATTTCATAATAATTAAAAAAAAATTAAATTTTCATCATAATGTGATTGCGGTGGTTGATTCGAGCGTGCTTCATGGCGTTCAGAACAAAATTCGAACGCCATGAACATGTTTGTTTGGTTTTACGAACGCGTTCAGAAATCTGGTCCGAACGCGTTTGGAAATCTAGTTCGAACGCATGTTTTGACATTTCTTTATTTTCTTATTCCTATTCGTGAAAGAAAAGTGCTTCGTCGTCGCTATCACGGCCTTCCTGCTGTCACCGCCGACGCCATCTCCACCGATGAAGAAAGAAAAAAAGAAAAAAGGAAAACACGTGCATTCATACCAGATTTTGAACGCGTTCAAAAATAAAATTCGAAAATACTTCATGGCTTTCGGACCAGAATTCCGAATGTCATGAGCATGTTCATGACTGATTTTCCAAACGCATTCGAAAACCTGGTATTAGCGCATGTTTCGACATTTTTTTTCCTTCTTCTTCGTGCAATGGTGACATGGTGACGATGAAGGTGGTGGCAGCAGGGGTGGCGATGACGACGACGACGACAACGGCAGTAGCGGTGGCGGCAGGGTGGCGGTTGTGTATGATTGAAAAAGATGGAGTATATTTTTTGGTGTAGAATTTGAGAAGTTTTTATAATTTTATTTTTTAATGGAGTAAACAAATAAAATTTTGGGGTATATATCCGTTCACTTTTGCAATATGAACTCTTGCTAACATACTCGGTGCTAATAATAAATTTCAAATTTCAAAATAACAAATTCAACTGTACCACTTAAAAAAAAGTCCAGTAACTTTGGCAGCGCCTAGACTGGCTAAGCCGATTTTCAACCCCAAAACCTAATTCGGTCGACTAGAAAAATCATAAGTAATGGGGAGATGGCGGCTAATACATAAGCAAGCGTTTAAGTCGATTTTAGAACAATGATCCATGATAATCTTAAACTTTTTAATTATTATAGAGTTAATTTGTTATGTGGAAATTTAATTTGACCGTTAAGGAAGTAATTAGTAGGGGCAAAAAGGTTGTCATGGTAGGATGAGCAAAAAGGCCTTTCCGAAATTTTAGAAATTTTCAGGTCAAATCAAAATGTCAAATCCTTGGAGTTGCTTTTTGCCAAAGCAAAAACCCAAATCTATATATATTTGGATTTGGATCCTCTGCATTTCCTTCATGTGAATTTTTTGTGCCATTCAATGTCCATTTGACCGTGTTTTAGTGGTTAGACTTAGAGGTTTAACATCCACTTATAGTGTTCGGCTATATTTATTTAAAAAATAACTTATAAATTCATATATTTTATAAGATGTTTTAAAGTTTATAAGATTTTTAATTTTGTTTTGAAAGTAAATTGTTAAAGTAGTTGAATTGAATAATATATATAATATTAGTAAAATGTTAAAAGTATAGAACATTGGTACTATACAATATGGTACGAAAATATATCATGTGTTGAAACTTTAAGAATACGTGTGTGTATATATGTGTGTGTGTGTGTGTATATATATATATATATATATATATATATATATATATATATTTTTTGTATTATTGAAAATATAGTTGCCTTAACAAAAAAAAACTAAAATTTCATAAATACTCAAATTTCAAATGTGATAAGTTTAAAAAACACATAAAATAAGTAAATTATTTATGCAATAAAAGTATTTTATTTCCTTCTTAAAGTCGTAGAAACACTTGCACTACAATCAATTCTCTCTCAATTTGTGATTCAATTTTTTGATGAATAAAGTTCATATGAAAGTTTTTTTTTTTGTTTTTTTTTCCAAGTTCAGGCTTGAGCAGGTGATTTTTTAATTAAAAATCTTGACACTTTACGGGTATATTTTGATACGTGTCCGGAGAAGAGCTGTGTCCGATAATTACCAGGTGCGGGTACGATAACCTCATTGAAATATCCATGTTTCATAGGTAATGACATTATTATAATTAAATGGTCAAAAATAAATAAAGAGTTTAAAACTACGCTTAAAAAAAAAATTGAGGTTCCCCCAATTCTTTAAAAATAACTTTCTTTATAAGCTGTTTTGAAAAAAAAAATAAAAAAAAATCACCAAGCACTTATAAAGAGCTTGTAACTTTCAAATATCTTAAAAAATGTTTTAAAAAGTTAAAAGTTTAGAAAATAGGCTCTTAAATGGCTTGAAATGATTGACTAATCAAATCATTTAATTGGTTAATTGGTACGCTTGGTAAACATAATTTTAACTTATACTTTATTTGATTCATAATGCTAATTTAGTAATAACTTAATATATAAGCTTTTTGAGAAGATAGAATTGAGAATTTAAGCTATCATAATATAATCTTATATAGAAAACCACTGTTTTAAAAACAGGATCGGACCGGCCGGTTCAATCGGTTAAACCGGGAACCGGTCATTGACCCGTTTCGATCACAACTATAAAACCGTTTTAACGGTTAAACCGGTCAAGAATCGGTCAAAACCGGTTAAACCGCTGAAAATCGGCAAAAAAAACCGGTTGAACCGGTCAAACCGTTTTTTATGTGCAAAATATTGTGTATGATTCAACTAAATTGGCATAATTATATTAATGATCCATGGAATCTAATCAAGCGATATGAAAATAAATAAATTATGTTCGGTCAATTTTATTTTTTTATTTTTATCTCTCTTAATAWTRTAGACAAATAATTAAGATAGTGATCTATGACTTATATATCACATAACAAAGAATTACATTAATATGTTTAATAGAGTATAAATAAATTAAGCATGTTTAATAGAGTATTAATATGTTTATATTAATACATTACATAATATTTCATACTATATAATTAAAAATATTATTTTTTATTAATACGGTTGGACCGGCGGTTGGACCGGTTCGACCGGTTGAACCGTGAACCGGTGAGGAAACCGGTTCGTTCACCGGTCCGATTTTTAAAACATTGTAGAAAACTACTTACGACTAAATTATTCATTAGCTACCAGTAATATTTACCTATTTTTACAAATTAAATTTAATCATTTAAAATATTGCGATTCAAGAAATTTATGACAAAATGTGTTAGTTCAAGTGATAAGAGTATAAACTATACATGCCTTAATTAGGTCATGTGTTAGAGTTACTTAGAGGATGTGTTGGGGAGAGTTTTTTCTTTCTTTCTTTTACAAGTCAATTTATAAGGTCAAAGTATTTTATAAAAAAAATTAGTTTTAGAAATTATTAAAAACTCAAGAAATTTATATATTTAACAATTTAAAAATAATGACTAATTTTTATTTTTGTAAACGTTGTTTCTATAATTCAATATATTCATTATATAAATCTATATTATTGAAAAACAAAAAACACGATAAGAGCATATCCAATGCAATAGTGTTAATTGATCATATGTAGCACATGACATTGACATTTTATAAAAAAAATTCCCCAATGCATTAATGTTAATGTTATATATGTGATAGTCTATTTTATTTATTTTTAGAAAAAATAAAGAGAAAAAAATAACATGATTGAATGATATTTTTAAAATTAATTGTAAACATTATCAAGAGTAATGTCTAGAATTTAACATTGTTTTTGACAATATCAAGAATTTAATATTTCACATAATTATTTTTATTACATATATCAATTTTTTCATTTTCAATATTATTGTAAGGAGATGCTCTAACAATAATTGTGTATCAGTATTACGCTGAAGAATTCCGATGTAATTACATTTATTTAATATGGTAGGATTCAGTACACTTACCAGATGATTCTGATTGTTTGAAAACTCCAATGTATCCCCTAGGTAAATACCTATTTAATTTTATTCATTTATTTTATAATTATTTCAAATTTGCGGTCCACTTTTTATTTTTCATGTTCCACTTATTTCCTGTAAATTATACATATGAATGTGATTTTTGAAGTGAACATGTCTCATCAACCGGAATACAAGTAGAACAAGAAACACACACAAAAACCATCCAAGTGCAATAATTACACTTAATTAAGTGACAGCATATAATATAGAAAAATATTACGATTCCTTCATTGTATCGTACAATGATAAATCAATCATTTTTTTGAAAGATCGCTTATATTAATTGTTGATATTATAATTACAAGTATCCAATGATTAACATCTTATCTGAAATACTTAATTCATATTAAAAAAATAAGATATAACAATAATTTTTTTAATTATAAATGTAACACATGTAAATTTATCTAATATTCATCCAACACATCAGAACAAGAAATGAAGTCGATGTGGAATAACTTCTCCTTATCCCTTACACTCATAAACCCCGAAAATAAGTACTTTAATATCGAAATTTGATTTCGTGAAAAAACTAAAACCCACTAATTTGAATATAAAAAATTTAGAAATATCACAATCCTTTATGAGAGAGAGCGCTAGAGAGGAATCTGATCAATGTTGAGGGACCTAATAACCATATTTTGGGAACACAGGGGGCCTATTGACATTTTGATCCTAGGCCGATCGATAGAGATATTTCGTGTACCCACTCACCCCCATAACATGCTTTTGTCAACTGTACGTTAGAAAACGCCCACAGTTTCACTGAGTAAATAAATGACACGTGTCATTTACTTATTGATCATATATCAATATTTAATTACGATGTATTACCCCTATTCTTACACACTTTTACAGCTATTCATCATTCCCTTCCCTCTATTTTATTTTATTCGATGTGCTGTAATTGGTTATTTCTTGCAAATTTAAGATAATTTAAAATATAAAATAATAAAAATAAGGTTTAAAATAATACAATAATCTTCCATTCTTATTGTAAAAATAATAATATAATTATTTTTTAAAAATATAAATGCAACAAATAGAACGAGATTTTTTTTTTCAAATTACGATAAATAAAACACGGAACAATTTCCTTGATATTTACTTGGAGATTTCTTAATTTTTATCGGATGTTAAAGTGTTTACTATCGATAATTCATTAATATTTTATTAGATATTCATTTGTTTGTTCTTGGTATTCGTTATTCATTAGTTCTTTACCGGAGAATCACAGTATGTTCATTATTTTTTTAACTAAATTATTATTTATTTATAATTAAAGATTCATTTAATAAAGAAGTATTTTGCTCCGTACTCCTTTGTCTACCTAACAAATGATTAGCAACTAATATCTCCCTTTCCTGCATGTGGGTATAAAACCCAATGGATAAGAAATTTTGAATTTCTCAATAATCCAATAAGGAATGTACTTTTTTTAATTTTTCAATTTTCCTTTCTTATCACAGTGCATAATAAAAATAAAAATAAATAAATATTAGGATGTGAATATTGATACCCAAGATTTTATAAAATCTCATCAACAATATCTTAACTATATTAAATTTTATTAAACCAATCCCACCAACTCCATACTTTAAACCTATCTAATATATCTAATATAAACAAACAAACAGAAAAAAAAGGGAAAAAAAAAAAAGTTTTTGCCGAAAAACAAGAAGAAAGAAAAAACCGAAGAAGGAAACAAAACGCGAAGGAGAAGAAGAAAAAAGGTAGACAAATTTGTGAGAAAAAAAAAAATAATAACAACGAGGATATATGGATCGAGGTCAACAATTGTTCGATTCAATTTCATAGGTTTTAGGATTTTGTCTGGATATAAATTAATTTTTATATTTGTTGGATTTTGATTTACAAATCGATATCATAATTGGAAATGAAATGTTTTTCTTGAATTGAATGGCGTTGTTTGCATAAATTTATTGCACAATTTCGTCCTTAAAAACTTAAACTTATTTTATTTGGAACTTATTTTTTTTTTGTCAGAATTCGACTCTAATTTCACGAACCAATCATATGTTCGAGATTTTTTCCCGAACGTTTTGTGTATGTTCATAAAACAAATATCCATAAAAATAATTCAAACACGATGCTATGTTTTGAAAATAAAACATTTATATTTTATTTCTAAACATGTTATTGTTCTACTTTATATTTCAAAAAAAATTGAAAAAAATTATGTTTTTAATATATAATTGTGTATTGTGATAAATCTAGTTTTTTCAACTATAATTATTTTTATTCAACATATTAAGTGGTAAACTCATAAAATATTTGGGTGACAATATCCACCCATGAAATATTTGAAAAATAAATAATATAACCAACAAAACTACACAAATTTAAAGCCTTCTCGGCCTAGGGCCACCGAGTAATTTATTATCACACCATGTGACCCCAACAAATTATAACTATAGTATTTTTATTTTATGTATGAAAGGACATCTAATAATTAATATATCATGTGAATAGGTTCGAAAAAGGTCAGTGCATGAACGGACGAGAAATTCAAAATTCCAAAACAAGTTTTCAAAATAAAATTAAGTGATAATTCTAATAAAACAGAAAAGTGGAACAATTAAAAAGAAGAGAACAAAGGAAAGAATAATAATAAAAAAAATTAAAAAAATCAAGAATTTATATATTGGTGGCGACGGTTGGAGAAGATAGAGTTGGTAGAGGTCGGCCAAGAGACATCCAAAAAGTTGTTATTTTGTTGTCTGAATTGTAATGATACGGTGACCAAAATATTAGATTTAATCCCATCAATACTTAGCTAATTAATTAGTTACGAGGGGAAAAAGGGAAAAGGGGTTTAAATTATTGGTGGGGCTTTCAGCTTTCTGTCTGATACAGAATCTGACGAGAAAACTATAAGAAGAAGAAGAAGAAAGCCGGAAATTGCTTATGTTTGAATGATTATGAAAGGTTTGCCTTTTGACTATATATATATTATTAAAAAAACACATTTTATTTTATGGCCGACATCATATATATATATATATAGTATTATAACTTTGATGTAAAAATGAAGTTAGAATTTCATGTTTATTAACTTCACTAAAATACCCTACATGGGGACTACCCGGTCACACAATAAAATTTAATTATTTATATGAAAATCTTGTTACTGAGGTAAAAGGTGATCGTACGTGTTGTGTAATTATGGAATAATGATGTCATGATTACGTATTGCTTATGGCCCTGCCGGCTAATATTTTAATTAGTTGAATAATTAATGTGTGAATTTGGTTAGTTTGTGCTGGAAGACTTGAGACCAAATGTAGATAGAATAGAAAAGTAACGGGCGATCGAATCTTGACTTGATTCCCAAATATGGCCAACTGAAGTTGGTATTGGTATACCTCTATCACCGAGACAATACCACTTGTTTATTGCCAATATTCCATTTCGGGAAGCCGAGAACATGAGATCAACTACCTCCTTAAGAATATACATATATTCTTGTCCCATGCAGCCACAATTAAATTAGTGTTTTTTTTTTTTGGGCACATCTACGATTAGGTATACTCTGTAATATATTATATATGTGGCCTCAAGGCCTTCAGATTCTCAGCTGAAGAAACCTAGTGCAATTTGTATTGCAAAAAGAAAAGAATAGAAAAATGATTTTTGTGAGCTCGCATGGAAGTCCATGATGCTAATTATATATGCATTGCTAATTACCACACACACTTATATATATATATATATATAAACTTACTAGATTAACGCTTGTGTGTTGTAGAATTTATCAAATAATAAATGAAAAAACACTACAAAAAATATAGAATATGCTGACGAAAAATGCTGACGGCTTATACTGACGGATTGCTCACGGATCAATATACTGACGGGTTTGCTGAGGATCATACCCGTCAGCAAAATTAGAAAAACAAACAAAAAACACAATGCTGACGGCCTATACCCGTCAGCAATATATATATATATATATATATATATATATAAGGGATATAAAATAAATATAAAAATATAACTTTATAATATTATGATTATAATATAATTTAAAATAATATTTATAATATAATTAATTATTAATAAAATAAAATATATAATTATGATAATCATTTATAAATATAATATAATATACATACATAATCAATTAATTAATTATAAATTTAATTTAATTATAATAATATATTTATAAATATAATATAATTAAAATATATTTATATTTACAAATAAAATTATATATTTATAATAATTATATATCATTATTATATATAATATATATTTACATATATATCTCCCCTATATATTAATGTAGAATTCTAATATCCTATCTGTCTGTTTCTCGTACTTCTTTAACTTCGAAAAAAATTCTGGTGCTTCGGTGTCATCCGAGCATAATATCTACCTAATTAAATATTTTCCTTTTATTATATTTTACCTAATTTAATATTTTATTATTATTATATTTTACCTAATTCAATAATCTTTTAATTATATTTTACCTAATTCACTATTTCTTTATCATATTTTTCCCAACTCAATATTACTTTTATTTTTCTAATATTAAAATATAAATAAGTCATATTTAATTAGAAAAAAATCTATATAAGCTGAACTAATTTTAATTTATAATTTAAAATAATTTTATTTTTATAATTTCAAATATTCTATTGAATAAAAATACGAGTTATATAAAATTATTACAAAAGAGAAATAAATATAAAATATATAAACATAGATTTTCTTATCTAATCTTGATGCAATGCATTGAGAATATAATTCAAATATATATGAAAATATTGTTATGCCAAATAAGAAAAAAAAAGAGAGAAACAAAAAACCAAATAAATAATAATAATAAACTATTACGCCTAGGAAAATAAATATTAAATATAAATCTCCGTATCTAATCTCAATAGAGCATTGATACACACAATATATTTAAATGAATATATTAGTGTCTTCCGCAAGAAAAAAAAAGAAATAAAATAATAATAATATAATATTACAGATATTATTAAATAAAATTATCGATGTATATATTATATTTTTACAAGATCAATTTTTTATGAGTTTCCCTGTCAAATTTAGGGTATTTCGCTATACCTTACAACTAATTTCGTGGCTCTCGAGTAAAAAATACTTGAAAATTATTTATTATGAAAATCAATCTTACTGTAATTAGAATAAATAATGTTACATTTTGTGTGAAAAAATATTTTTTGTGAAAAACAATGTTCCTATAATAAGTTGAAAAATAATCATTTTTAATATTATTTTTTTAGTATTTTAATAAGTGTTATTCTTTTTCAAATCTCGCATAATATGCGGGTGTTAAACTAGTGTAATATATGTATATATATATATATATATATATACATATATATATATATATAATTAATTATATATTTATAAATAATTATATCTATAATGTATATTTATACATATATATTATAAATAATATATATTTATAATAATTATTATGTATTTATAATATTATTATTCATAAATATAATTTATAATTTAATTTACATATCTAATATATATTAAAAATATATAAATTTTCACATGTAATTGACTTGGCGAGACGATAACACCACTCCTCTATTTACAAGAGGTCATGGGTTAGAATTCTACTCATGCCATATGTGGGGATTTGATCGATGGATCAACTAAGCCTCTCGGGCGGAATGGGCTATAGGCCCGCCCAATTTTTTTTATATAATATTAAATGCTGACGGGCTGGATCCGTCAGCATTTGCTGAAAGTTACCGATGAATTTCTTTTATAATATTTTAGATGGATTCGTCAGCATTTGTTGACGGGTACTTTAATCTCGTCAACAAATCCCACCCATGCCATATGTGGGATTTAAATTAACGCGGGTTGGAGCGGAATGGGCTATAGGCCCGCCCATTTTTTATATATAATATTTTAGAAATGCTGACGGATTGGATCCGTCGGCATGCCATCAGCATTTGTTGACGGGTACGTTAATCTCGTCAACAATCAATTTGCTTTACGCTAATAATACTAACGGGCAGTACCCGTCAGCAAATTGATTGCTGGCGGGTTTGCTGATGGATCTGCCCGTCAACAAACAACGTTTTTTTTAGTGAAATATGTGAGATAATTAAAATATTTTAAATTTAAGAATAAAAAATTCATAATATATCGTATTCTCAACGTATCATGTCTTGAACTAATATTTGAACACTATTTTTAATTATTTTTATTATTAAATAACTTTGTGTTTCAATGTTTAGATTCAATATCTTTATTTACATAGTTAGAAAACTCGAAAGATATCAAATTCTCAATCCGTGTCTAATCTTTAATTTTTAATTATTATTATAAATACACTTTGAATTTTAATATTTGGATTGAATTAGTTTATAAATTTTAGTTACATACTTAATTAAAAATATGTCATACTCTCACCCCTTGTCCATTGTACTGGCGTTTAATCAATATCTATTAATTATTATAACATAATTTATATTTTTATATTTAAATTTAATTCATTAATAATATTTGGTTACATATTTAGATCATTATAAATAATTCGTAAATGATTTAGTATGTTTGAAAGTATAAAAATAAAATTAGTTGAACTTTTATTTTAAATAAGAATTATATTTCAACTTATATAAATTTTCTTCTAGTTAAACACGTCTTATTTATAATTTTATATTAGGAGAATAAGAAAAAACATTTAATAAGCGAAATATGATAGAAGGAAAATATTATTAGATAACATGTAATAAAAGAAAAGTTATGAATTATATATATATATATATATATATATATAGGATTAGGTTTGTATAGAAAAAATACTGTTGATGTATATAATTGAAATATTAATAAAGTACTATGATTGTATAATAAAAGCACTACTGGTATATAATAAAAGTACTAGTTCGCATGTTCGCAAATAAGGACATGGTTCTCATTTGAACCCACCCATATATATATATACACACACATATTATTGGCTTTAGATTTAATTAAATAGATGAATTAATTTTTTTTTCTTATCTAATTAAAAGCAGTACAATTATATAATAAAAATATTGTTGATATATAATAAAATTTCTAATTCGCAAATTTATAAATATTAAAAAATTATACAATAAAAATATTATTAATATATAATAAATTTCTAATTCGCAAGTTTGTAAATAATAAAGGGTCTCATTGAAATTTACCCCATATATACATAAATGCAAAAATATAATGGGCCAAAAATACAACCTTTTCCTTATCCATGACGTGATTGCCTCTAGGATTATTTAGTTATGAATCATGTGAACTCAATTTCTCTTGGAAGAAATAATGGTGACAATGATTCATTTATTCCCACAGAAAACAAAACAAAAACGAGAAAAGGAGAATGATTCTATTAATTGACTATTGAAATTTTACACTATTCCAAACTTTAGACAAAACATATCTAAAAGGACAATTCAAATGATACACATCCCATCTTTTCAATTTCATATCTAAAGTGGAAAACTTGGAAGTGTCAACACAAGAACCACTAATGGCCCACCAGAATATGTCCCTTAGTTACTCAAATAATTATGTCCCTAATATTATTTCTTCCTTTGCCTTTTTCTTCTTTATATTATAATTTTAATCTAGTAAAATGATTATCTTCAATGGATTTGCATTTTCAAATTATTTCATTTCTTGGGCGAAAACTAACTTTTTGTTAGTGATCATAAGAAGTTATTTGGAGCCACCAATTCCTTTACAGGGTTAGGCAATCGGGAATTTTAGTTCTTTTCAAGTTCGACTTTTCTCTTTTATTAATTTCTCATATGTTTGTACAAGCTAAAACTAGGAAGCCTTGAAACCCGTACGATGTTAAGCGGACCAAATGTGTGGTTCCTTTATACAAATTATAAGGAGCTTTTGCAAATTTTACAAAATAATTTTGCTTAAAAAAATTTAGCCCTACATTGCCATGCCTATGGTTCAAATTAATTCGGTATACTCGTCCCTACTCTCGTAGAGTTATTACTTGTTCTTGTCGTCCCTACTCTCGTAGAATTATTACTTGTTTTTGTCCGTCAGTAATATATGATTATTCGGCCCTTTCTGCATCACTTGTTTCGTACCCGTCTGTACCTTGCACAATCAGTTATTACTAATAAAATGAGAGAAAAGAGATTAATGAGCATACTTTGTTAGTGTACTTAAATGTAAATAAAAGAAAAAAGAAAAAGAAAGTTAGGAAAAAGCTCAAAGCCAATGGAGCATGACAAAACACTTCATCTGTTATAGTTACAAGAAAGTTTAAAAATGATCAAAAAAGAGAAGATTAAAAATAACGATAGCCTTTTTATCACTCTTCTTAGCAACCGCTACAATACAACAACGATACATAAAAAATATGATGAAAACAACTAAGAATAAAAACACACCAAAAGCAATCAACTTAACAAAATATTTAACTAAAACATATAAGACAATTACTCCCCATCAATGTCTTGGAGCGATAGAGCTTATACATCTTTATTAGAGTATTGAGTCACATGGAGTTTTGACATCTACAAGAGTCGACCACATTATGAAAATTATAAATAGCAAATCCCATTTTCAAAAATAAATAAATAATAATAATAACAGTAAAAACAAATCAATATTAATCATCAAAACAATCATTGTATTATTATTATTATTATTATTATTATTATTATTATTATTGTCGTCGTCGTCGTCGTCCAACAATACTTAACCTCTTAGAAAAATTTAAACTTGATGTGAGAATATACTAATGAAAATATAACATAATTATAGAGAAATAATAAATGTGCTTCACACGTATGAAGTGGATTCAAGATTCTCACAAGGAAACAATTGAAAATCATGAATCAAGAACAAAGCGCAGTAAAAAAAAAAAAACTAATTAAGACAAAAGAGGTTCTTTAGAAGACTTTTTTCCTTGTTCTTTTAGAATTGTACTCATTTCCCCAGACCGAGGCTTCGTTAAATATTGTTAGCCCACATGAGCTACATATTCATCTATGGCCTTGGAGCCTTATGAACATTGAGGATGTAAATGGGCTTTAGAATAGGCTTCTATCAATACTAACGAGGTTGTGACTATCCATATCCAAATTTTTTTTGCTTGTCGCACTCACATATATTTCCTTATTATTAAAATGTCCGATTAATGTCTAATTTTATTCCCAAGTTTTTGTTTTTCTTTTGTTAAACACACATCTTCCTTCTCACTTCCTAATCACTCTCAGAAACACTCTTTTGTCTAAAATAAAAAATAAAAATCTTGAAACCTTAAATTTCTAAAATATGTCCGTTTGGTATTTTGTTAACTGAGATTTAGAAGATGGGTCGTGATTTATTTCCATATAGATCAGAAGGCCCAAGAGAGTTCGGCTTTGGTTGGACAAACACCGATTAGGTCAAATCGAAACTTAAGTGTGTAGGTGGACGCGATCAATATTCAACATTGATCCATCATTAGAAAATCGACCGAGGTCAAATCCAAACTTAAAAGTGCCAATAGTGGTTGGGTTTGGGTTACAGAACTGACGTTTTTTTTTTTGTTTTTTTTTTTAATTATCATTCTTTTTGTCTTTTGAAATATGTCTTATTTCTTGCGATTCACAATATTTTAAAGAATAAATGGGACTATAATACACCAATTAAATATAATAAAATCATTTTATTTTTCAAGAAAGACACTCACATTAAGCATAACAAGATGTTTATGTGTACAATTGGAAAAATATGTAAAAAAAACGTCTTGCAAATATAAAATAATAAATATTACAAACCAACTCCTTAATTTTTTTTCCTAAAACAATAATATTGTGAATTAGAGATAATATTACTTAATTAAAGATGTAGAAATTTAGCACCGCATAATAACATTCGTTCTTAAAAAAAAAAAGAAAAAGAAGAAGAATACGAAAAATTGCAATTCACATTTTTCATAAATCTTGAACTAAAATTGAAGTATGTTGTCACTATTTACTATTCTGGTTCTAACCAACACCAAAATCGTGTCGTTGACCAGTCGGTTACGATTATCGTATTGAATTGTCGAACATGTCTACTAGTGAGTTTTTTTTAAATTTATTTTTTCTTAGAAAATTCGAATCCTTAATGAGTTTTGACATATGTTATGCGCAATTTAACTCTTGTGATTACCCCTGTTGTATATCATGAACTCAAATGCTTTATGCATCATATACTTAAATGCATGATAAATCATGCATCCTAATAAATCACTAAAAAAAAACATGGAAATGCTGACTGGCGGTATCCGTCAGCATCCGTTTGCTGATGGGTATCGCACGTCAGTATTTTTGCGTCAGTAAATGATTTGCTGACGACATTAATCAACCCTTCAACATTTTCTGACGGCTTGTTGATGGGGGTAACCCATCAGCGAATTTCCCCCGCCATAACCCGAGACCCGTCATCAAATGCTGAAGGGTAGGAAATTCCGTCAGCAAATTCGAATAATACTAACGGGTTTGTGCCGTCAGCATATGCTGACGGGCTTAACCCATTAGCATTTTTAAATTTTATTTTATTTTTATTTTTCTATTTCATTTAAAATATTTATCTGTATTTATTCCACATATCAATAATTCAGTACGAAAATTAATTTGTATTTTTAAAAAAAAAATATAAAATTAAAAATAAAATATAATTAATTCACAATTTTATTGTATCTATTTCTCTCTCTCTCTCTCTCTCTGTATATATATAAAGACTAGCCTATTCGTAAATATATTTTATAAGATTTCCCGCTTAATTCATTTACTATTTATAGTAATTCATATTTATTATTTATATAATAATTTTTTGGGGATTGTGATTTATGTAGAGAAAATATTAAATATATAGAAGAAATAAGTATAATTATATATATAATCTGAGAAAATAAAAATAATATAAAAAAACCTGAATAAAAAAAATATACATTTTTTTTAAATAAATGTAAAAAATTAGTTAATAATATTAAAAAACCCAATAAAGCAAAAATAAAACATAAGTACTTTCATATGCTGCAAAATAAAATCGAGAATATTAAAATTATATAGATAAAATATAAAAAAGATTATAATTGAATTGTAATAAATACATATGAAACAAAACAAAAAATTAAATAACCGAATAAAATTAAAGAGATAATTCACAAAATAAGTAAAATTAACTTAAAAGAAATCATAATTAGATTCTATAAAACTATTAAATGAATCTAAAAATAAAAAAGATAATCGAGAAAAATATAAAATAAAATTGAGAATAATAATATCAATTACAAAAATATTTTATATATATATATATATATATATATATATATATATATATATATATATATATATATATATATATATATATATAAAATCTTAGAAATAAAATATAAATATGTATAATCTATAAATAAATCTAAATAATTATTTTATAAATCTGCAAAACCTGGAAAAGTAAAATCAAAATATAAATATGTCAAATGATATTAAATAATTTTTTTTCTTATAAATAAAATATAAGAACTTATAATTGAATTATAAATATTTATTTATAAATACGAAAAAAAATGAAAAACAAGAAAGTCGATAAAATTATAAAACTAAATATGATTCATAACTAAAGAAAATATTATCATTAAAGTATAGAAAGTTATTAACTAAATATAAAAAAAATAAAAATCTAAGAAATATAAAATAATTGAGAAAAATGAATACAAAATATAAAGTTTATAATTTAATTTCAAGAAATTATTTAATAAATTTGTTAAAGAAAAAAAAAAGAAAATATAAGTACAACCAGAAAATTGATGCAACGAAGAAAAAAAAAATCGGTAACAAGAACTTGATTTTTCTTCCATAAATTTACTTTTGAACAGACCAGGCGATTCGAGGACAAACATAATATAGTCATATCTTTTAATTTTCTATACGTGACTCGTCTAAAACCCATATGTTCCAAACTTTGATTCGAAATGTGTCACAAACTTGACAATGACACTTTTTTTTCTTTTCATTTTTCTAAAAAAAAAATTATATTATGAACATAAGTGAAAGGTAATAAATTTATATAATTATTTAATTAAAATTTGAAATCAAAATTGTACGTGGAAAAAAAAATAATTATATAATCACATAATATAAAGGATTAAATACATTATTTTAAATTTCTTAACTAAATAATTTTTTATGAACTTTTGTATATTAATAGTTTGTGACTAATTGTTACTATGACTTTAAGTACTTAATGTTAAAAATACACTCATAAATGATTTAATCCTCTTGGTTTTATAATTACTTTCGTATAAACTTATATATATATATATATATATATATATATAGATACTAGTTTAATACCCGTGTATTACACGAAATTTATAAAAAATTAAATATAAAAAATATTTGTGAAAATTACAAGTCTTAGATTTAAATTAAAAAATTGAAAGTATGTGTTTCCAACCCATGCCCTGTTCAATTTATTAATTATTATAATTACTAATTAATATTATATTTAATATTTAGATTAAATTCATTAATAATTATATTAATTAATTATTATAAATCATTTTATATTTTATATTTATATTAATTTTATTAATAGTTATAATTACATACTTTGAAAATTTCAAAAGGTTTCATACTCTCGAGCCTTCCCGCATTGTGCAATTATATATAAATATAATTATATATATAATATTTAGATTGAATTCATCACTGATATTTAGTTACATAATTCAATTATTGCAAATATATCATAATTTACCTATATAGAATATTTAAAATTTCAAGAATAAGTTATTTCAACTTTTATTATAAATATAATTTATTTAATTATTTTCATAAATAAGTTTTTTCTAGTTAAAACTACTTCATATGTAATTTGTCTTTTAATTAAATAATTAATTTAGATTCTTTTATACTAATTATATATAAATTATTTATATTATTATATTAGGAGTATAAAAGAAAATTATTGAATTAGACAAAATATAATTAAGTTAGGTTAAATATAATAAAAGAAAATATTCAATTAGGCAAGATACAATAAATGAAAAATATTAAATAAGGTATATATTAAGCTCGAATGATACTTAAGCAACTGAAGCACCATAATCTTTTATTATCCAAGCGAAATATACGAAACAAACACATAGATTAAGAGAATTTTGCATTAATATATACTCGTTTAACACCCTTATACTACACGGGATTTATCAAAAGATAAATATAAAAAATATTTGTGATAATTACTGAACTTTAAATCTAAAATAAAAAATTAAAATAATGTATTCTTAACCTGTGCCTTGTACATGTCTAATCTATTTATTAATTATTATAAATATTAAATAATTTTATATTTTTTGTTTAAATTAAATTCATTGGTAATTTAGTTACATACTTATAAAATTCAAAAGACATCACATTCTAAACCCGTGTCTAATATCTAATTTCTTAATTATTATTATTAAATAATTTTATATAGGAATGTTTAGAATAAACTCGTTAATAATTATTAGTTATATATTTTGAGATATTCAAAAATGTCATATTCTCAAACTGTGTCGCATTGTAATTGTGTCTAATCAATATTTATCAATTATTAGTAATTACTTTATGTTTAGATTGAATACATTACTAATATTTAGTTGCATACTTAAATTATTGTAAATAACTCATGTTTTACCTATATAAAATATTTGAAACTCCTAAAATAAAATTATTTTAAATTATATTATCAATAAAATTTATTAATTATTTTTATAATAATATTTTTTTGTAATTAAAATTATTTCAT
>BMAC01000501.1:140853-157481 GCA_014905375.1 Phtheirospermum japonicum
ATATATATATATATATATATATATATATATATATATATATATATATATATATATATATATATATATATATATATATATATATATTCTAATTTATTTGTCATATTCATTAACCGAATCGATGACTTGGTGGTTAACTCGATTACCCAGTGGCTATGCCGAGTCAATTATCGGGCTGATATTAGTTAACTATAATAAAATAGAATACAAAGGCCCTAAATTAAATTTGTAATACGATGGCTCATTTATTTGGTATTTCTTTTTTTATTTTTGTAGTATTTTCTAAATTTAGGAGATATTTTTTTATATGATAACTTTAATTAAGTATATTACTTTCTGTTTTAAAATATTTAAGATTTATTTTAATATATTTTATAAATTCTTGATCTTTGTTATTGTTTTATTATCAACTTTCAATAGATTAAAAAACTATTTCGAATTAAATTTTTTTATATTTATTTAATTTACTTTATAACTGTCGTTAATTTATTCATTCAATGTCTTTAAAACAAATATTTAGAAATTAATTATAATATTATTATATTTCTATTTATTTTTTTCATTATTATATTGTAATATTTCTATTTTTTATTATTTTTTTCGTTTTAGAAAGTATTAAGAATCATTTTAGAATTAAAACATATATGTCATATTTATTTAAATAAATTCATAGTATTTTCTGATTTATTTTATTAGTTTTAGCATTTTAAGTGTGTTTTGTTACTTTTAGTATTTAATAAATAATTATTCAGGATTTAAATTATTTTTAATTTATTCTATAAATTCATTGTGAAATAAGACTTATTTATAATATTTAAACTATTACTATATTCGTAATTTTTTATTTCTAAATTATTTGATAGATATTTGTATATAAAATATATTTCTTATATATAGTTAACATATTTCTTATTTTTTATGATTTATCTTATTATTTTATAACATTTATATATGTTTTTTTTTCGTATTATTAAATAATTATGTAGAATTCATAATATTTTGATCAAATTTGAAATATTTAAGGATTTATTTTATATTATTTATAATATATATGTTTTTAGTGACTTTTTAATTTAATTTAATTAATATATATTTATTACTTAAATACAAGTTTTTGTATTTATGTAGTTGATTTTATAATCTTTTTTCAAATTTATATTACAAGTAATATATTTTTATTGGTTAAAGGTTGATTTGGTATAATTTGATATAAATTATTTCTAAAATAGAAAATACAATAAATTGCGAAGTTTGTACTCAAACAGATTGATGTGTTTGAATTATGACACAATCTATGATAAACTTTGGGGTACCTATTGACAAACAAGTACAACGAGTACCGATAATTAGAAAAGCCTAAATTTGTTATAAGATTTTCGCTTTGTCTTTGAATACGAAAACTAAACAAGGAGATGCATGCAGTGATTTTAATAATTAACTATAACTAATATGATTGTTTCGCGACTAACTAAAGGGAGAGTTTGAAACTATTGACATGTGATGATAAGAAGTTAAAATGGGTGGTGAAAGGTAAGTGGCGAATTTGGGTGAAAAGGGGTAAGAACCAAATGCAAAATAGGAGTGTTTGTTTCTGATTTCTCACTGAACGCGTGTGTTTGAGTTTTTTGATCGAACAATACAACGTTGTTCGAAAAAAATCTAAAAAACACTTTTAAGCCTAAAAGGGACGTTCAGATCAATTTTTTAAACATGTGTTTTGTGTCGGGTCATTTTTCGAACACGTGTTTTGTGTTCAAATTGATTTTCTGATATATTTTGTATTCAAAAATATGATTCGAATGACTTTTTTTAAAGGTATTTTTTTAATCTTTTCTTTTTTCAATGGCACGACGGCCATAGCGGTGACGACAGCGTATTTCTTTGCGCATATTTTTTTGATATATTCTTCAATAGCCGACGGCCATGGCGGTGACTTCGATGATGGGTGGTGGCGGAGAGTTGAAGGAGATGAAGTATTTGAGAGTGTAAGGTTTCAGGGTAATATTTAAATTTTTGTGATAACATTTTTTAGTGGGGTGAACTAATAAATAAACGGGGTCGCATATCCGCGCCCTTTGTTTTTATATTTGCTTATATTAACCAATAATCGTAACTTAAGTGTTTTAGGTTGTTATGTTACATTAATAAATTAATAATATTACACTTACATCGAATGAATTTACACTATCCATTTCAATTAGCTCTGTGCATCGCACGGGTTAACCAATAGTAATGTATAAAACATAAACAAAGTAACAAATATAAATATTATTCGTTTCTAAATCAACTAAATCGTATCATCATCAGCAGCAGCAGCAGCAGGAGGAGCAACAAGAGCATTAGAGGACTGTCGTCGACGTCGCGCTGTCATCTCTGCGGTGACTTCCCTCACCACCCGGCCACGGAAAGTCTCCTCGTTTTATAGCATCTGACGTGTCTGCTTCTCACGTATGGCCTGGAGCTGTTCCTGATATGCACACTCGCTCGCCTTAACCTGACTCTTCAAAAGCTCCAATTACATCCGGAGCTCCAAGACACAGCTATTAGGAACAGAGGAGGTACCGCCTCTGGTACTCTTCGAAGCCAGAAGAGTCCCTAAACATTTCGTGCCAAACCGACGATCCTTCTTCACTCCGACGGTCTGTAGATAGATCGTGTTCTCATCGACGGAGGCAAGATCCGGTGATGAAGTACGAGCCTCGTCCAGACGTCTCTGATACTCCTCCTACAATATTTTGATTGATGTATAATTTACCTTTACATGGATTAGAAATGAAAGATATATATTTATATTAATTATATCAAAAAAATACTTACAAAAGTCTGTTGGGAGTGAGGATCAGTGAAAAAGTCACTGGGTCTGTGCATGGTCAGGAAAAGCTCGAATGCATTGGGTTCCCTACCCAAACCCTCATGTTGTATACAATTAAATTGTTTTTTAATTATGAACTAATTGAGTTAAATTTGAAAATATATTTTAATTTTACTTACGCGCTGACGTGAATGACCAATCGCTGTGCGAGACCCTCCTCTGTACTTGGATATCCCAAAATATTCACTTGTCGATCACCACGGCATTTGATAACCCCACCACGCACTTTTTAAAACTTTTTAAACCAACATCACATTTTGAAGAGAATTTAAAATTCGTTATTGAAAGACGAAACCTCCCGGCCGTCGTCGTACACCACATCATCACCGACGTCAACCCCAACCAATCACAACTTGTCGATTACCACGGCATTTCAAAACCACCAACAGAAACATTCTAAAATTTTCCAAATATGAAATATTTACAATTCAACTCTAAAATAACCTTAATTTTCTAAATACCCCAAATCAAATTCTAATTGTACTATAATACCTAAACTAAACCCTAATTATAAAATAACCCCAAAATTAACGATAATATCAAATAATACCTCAATTAAAACTTGATTATACACAACCCCTACATTGAACCCTAATTATACTATAATACCTAAATAATACCCAAATTATACAATATACCTAAGTTAAACCTTAATTATAGAAAAGCCCCTAAATTATACCGTAATGATATATTAATACCTAAATCATACACCAATTATATAAATATTTCATATTATTTTCGAAAATTATAAATCTTAATTCACAAAAAAATTTTTAAAAAAAAAGATGGACCTTCGGCGGCGGCGGGGCGCCGACTGGCTGCGGAGGGCGACGGGGCTGGGTTGGGCGGAGCGGCGACGGCGGGTGGCAACGGGCTGGGGCTGGTGGCAACAATGGACCTTAGCGGCAGCGGGGCGGGCTTGGTTTTTTTTTTTTTTCTTTCTCTCTGATCGTTTCTGTTTTTTGAGATGGAGATCTGATTTTATTCCCAAATTGCTGATGGGCGGGGCTATCAGCATTTATTTATTTATTTATTTTAATAATACTGACGGGCGGGGACCCGTCAGCATTCCTTTTTATTATTTTTATTTTTAATTTTGCTGACGGGCGTTGACCCGTCAGCAAACCCATCGCCCAATTAATTTTTTGACGGCTTGCTGATGGGTTGCTCGCTGACGACCGCGTCCGTCAGCATATGCTGACGAGTTTTTTGCCCACCAGCAATACCCGTCAATATTAGACGGTTCTTTTGTAGTGAATATACTTACATACAAGTGCTAAATGTGAAAATACTCATTACCGGGTCCTTGATACATCATATGATAAATATACAAAAGATGGATTATTAATATATAAGAGACGAGTTATAAATATACAAACGACAGGTAATGAACATGTAAAGTCGGGCATGATATAAATTTGCACTCACTAAGGGAGGTGAATTGACCTCATGTTTGATTAATTATACCTAGGATCAGGGTCTATATCTCAGTGTGAATCTTGATCAAAAAGCTATGTATTTTTATTTGTTATCTAATACACATATATGTTCATCTATATGTATCTTTTATGTAAATTATTTATATAATGATATACATTCATCTTTATTCATGTACCTATTATTTTTAAGTTATGTATCCATATATTTATATGCACTATTTGCTTTATAATGCACTGAATACTGATGTATATTTATCTGATATATAATTAATAGTCTTAATTAGTATACACATATATTATATATTTATCTACTAGATAATAATTTTCATATATAATTTATATTTATCTATTATGTGATGTAAATATTGACCAAATCTACTTTATGATGTGGATTCTGCTATTTACTTTAGAGTGTCTAATATAATAACTGGTTATAACAATTGTGGTCAAAAGCTTGTGGGTTGTACTTGTAATGAGACTTGAAATAAGAATGGTTGGTGTGCATCTTGGATTAAGCTCAAGTGACCAGCTAAAAGTAAACTATAATATTGTGTAGTATACACAAAAGATTTAGGTCTGCTTACCTACATAAATATATCAGAGAAAGTCTAGGGACACGAACGCTTAAGATAAAGGTTTGGGAAGTGGGTGTATTTTAGAATTTTGCATCACCACCACGCAATATTTGTCCACCTCTCAAAATCACTTGCCCCGTTCACTCAAAATCCCTAAAGCTATCTTTAAAAAGTCCCTAATTTGAAAATTCGATCCCACCACCACACAACTGTGGTTTCACCCCGTCCTTGAACTGGTGATCCGACGTTGCCATTCCTCCTTCACTGACAACCTCACACGAAACCCTCGGTGGCTCCAATCATTTTGTGCGGAAAAAAATAATGGGTAATCGGATTCCGAGTTCATCGGGGAAGGAGTTTATCGAAGTCAAAGAGCAAGTTGACAAAGTTAGATTTCAATTTGACCGTGGTATAACACTTAATTTAGGGTTTATTTACTTACTTTAGTTCAAAAGGCATTTGAGAGAATAAAACACAAATAAAGTATTATTTCATTCTCTTTGTTACATAAAAATGGAAGTTTGTGAGAAATATATGTCTCAAAAGTTTGTTACATGGTTGTCTAAGGTTAGGATCCATTTTTATTTCATTAAAAATAATAGACTATATATTGTCTATATTGATTTTAAGGATCTCAATCATTGGTATTTTTACTCTTCCTCCTTATGGTCTCCTATACTCTCAATTCATAGTTGGAGGATCGCCTCTCCATATTTTTTGTGATTCTTCATTTTAGAGTGTCGAAGCTTGCCTCCATCGCCACACTTGTTGTAGAAATTTAATGGAACTCTTCATTTATATACTTCTCGTAATTGATGGACTATAATCATATGATCACATAAGGTTGTAAAAATATGCCCTCCGAGTCTTATTTTCTTGTGTAAACATCTTGGATGTTTGTAGAAAATTACTTCCTAACATGATATATGCTCATGTATCATAGAATTAGATAGATGGAGTCCTGAATTTGTATCATGGGGTATCCCCCCGCTTTTCAAACCATCATTTCTACTTGCTTAATTACTTTTGTAAAGATAAGAATCCTTTCAGAGAAATCTCTTCTTGCTAGTGGGGGTAAATCTTCTTCAATTTCTTTAGGGAAGACTTCTAGTTTGGTAGTACAGATTCATGCGCCCAAATTAATATAGGCTAAAAAATATTTTACACGGTATTTCTGCCATTTCATTCTTACTAAAATGTATATGGAAAATGGACTGATGTTCATGTAATTCTATATATTATTCCTCCCACTTTCAGTTCAATTCCATCTTGCAATCTTTCCCAATGTTTGCAATCCTCGAGAAATCTCAATCCTATAGTTAGTTGGTCTGAGATTTTTCATGAACTTCCTTCAATCATTTTTTAATCTCTCTGATATTAAGGATTTTCTAATCCTCTCCATTCTTTTAGGCAATTTATCTCTCTATTATTATTGAATACATTAAGAACTCGAGTGCTCTGGCTATTTCATAGGCCTTCCTAATGAAGTCCACTAATCGTTATGTCTTGTTCGAAAGACATTATTCTTCTTTCTATCGTGAGACTTTTGCTTTTGGTGATTACTGGACGATCTTGACCTCATGTCAATTTCTCCAATTATTGGAGTTTCCATAATCTCCAGCAAGATGGGTTTTGCTATGTCCTCGAAAGATCCTTGGCACTTTAATAAATTCCTTTTCATAACTTCAGTGATGAGTATTAGAGAGAGAACAAGAATTTCATATGTAATAGGTTAGGATCTGTTCCCTTGTGTCATGAGATCTGACCTTTTAAGATCTTGATGAAGAGTAAGAACTCTATTGAAATCCCAATCCGCCAAATTATACGTAATTCTTTTATAGTTATTAAATGTCAATTTTCCTACGTATAAATTTCCCATAGCTGTTCCAAGATAAGAATATTTGAGGTTTGATATTTTCTTATTAAAGAGGGCGAGATTTAATAGAGAACCAACTCATTCTTTAAAGGTATGTTTTATAATCATTCTTTTGGCTCCAATATGGATCCATGAAAGTGTAGTTGCCACTTTCTCTGTGATTCAGACTTTCCCGTACCTAGTTTTATATATATGTTTATCAAACGTTTAAAGTCCGCTCTCAAGAGTACGAGGACACTTGTAGGTTGGTAAGCTGACTCGAGGCAATTCTCGAGGAACAACCAATCGGAATCTTGGATGTCTTTTTTAATAACAAACCCACACACGAATATGTATAATTGGGGTGGTTTATTTATTTTTGATTTTATAAACAAAGGATTGAAAAACAAGAGCAATTATTTAAAACTAATTAACTTAAACTAATGACTTTAAACTTATTAACCAACTAGAACTTAAAAGCTTAATTACCTAAGAACTATGAACTAGAGTTATGAAAATCAAAGAGCAATTAAAGATTAAAGCACCAAACTTGTTTCTAAGATTATCAAGTATAAACGAAATGAATCGAAAGATGAAAGATTACGAACTATATTAACTATGGAATCCAAAGTATCAAGCATCAAATAACTCAAGATCCGAAAATAAAGAACAAATTATCTAAAATCTAAAATTAACTAAGAATTATTCTAAGAAGCAATAAAAGGTTTGGAGTACTTATTAGATCTAGAAAAAGGAGTAAATCTCCAGCTATTCCGGAGAAAGAATGGTGATCTTGATCGAAGAGCAATCCACGGACGAAGGAAAGGAGCTTGGAACTTGTGAACTTGAATCTTCAATCTCGATCTTCTATCTACATAGCGGGCAATGGAAATGGGCTCTCTCTGCGTCTCGGAACCCTAAGAAGGAGTAAAAACGTCCCCTAGATGAGTTATAGAAGGGTATTTATAAGTTTCCCAAAACTTGGAGCATAAGTTTACATAAAAATCCCGATTCTAGGTCGGCGTCGATCAACGGGAAACACTTCGATGGGAACTGAAGGTGTGGCATTGATTGATGGGTTATAATTGATGTGGACGGAGAGTTTTATCGACCAAGTGGTCGACCGACAGAGTAGAATCGACGCCAACAGAGAGTTTCATCGGTAACGTTGTCGACATGATGGTCGATCAACACGTGCGACTCCAGTGCATCGACATCATATCGACGGCTGCGTCGATCGACGACCTCTTCTTTGCGGCTTGTTTAACAATAAGTCTGCTACTTCTTCACCGAATCGCTCGTTTTTGTCTCTCGGTTCTAGCAACGGTTTGCAAGCTTCATCTATTCAGTGCTGAGCTCCTTCGGTTACTTAGCTGTATGGGAAACACAGAGAATAATCACCCATTTGCATCAATAACGATCAAAACACGGTAAAATAAGTTGGAGATACAAAATACGAAAATATGCTTAGGCCCTGCTTGGTTGAGCTGATTCAAACATCTGATAGCTGATAACTGATAGCTGGTAGCTGATAACTGATAACTGATAGCTGGTAATTAATTTTCAATTAGTGCTTGGTAAATTAGTTTATTAAAGTAGTTGATTGAAATTTAATTTACCAATATAGACATGATTAAAAAATATAAAATATTATACATAAAAAAAATATAAAGAATAAAAGAAATAAAATTATAATAATTAATGAAGACTTTCCAAAAGATTAGTTTAAAAAAAGACAAATACTTGAAAATAATTATAATAATAAATAAAAATTTAATTATGACTAATAAAAATATTTTCGTAAAATATAACGTAATATATTAGTTTATAAATAATATATTTTTTACAATATAAAATGATAAAAAATAATTTTACCAAATAATGTAGGAGCTTATTAGAAAAAGCTACGATTTGTAGCTTTTTCTGAACAAGAGCTTATTAGGCAGAATAAGCTATCAGGAGCTTATTATTTGTTCTTACCAAGCAGCCTAAAAGAGCTTATTGTGATGAAATAAGATATAAGCACTTTCAATAAGCTCAACCAAACTATCCAACCTATACCAAAATTAATAACAAAAACTAACTAAAATACTCACAAAAATAAGGACGAATTCATGTCAATCACTCTGTAGAGGATTAGCTACATCTCGATATGGCTTCTAGTGTAATTCCATCAATATTGTGATTTCTCCCATGGAAACCCTATGAACAATACGATGTTTTCTATTTTTTAACTCTATCTTATCCATAACTCTTTTCATAGCTCCAATTATAAAACTTTCATACATCTGAAGTTCTAAGTCATCCTTCATGATTCTAATAAGATTTTTATGAGGGACACTTATGTGAGAGAGGAGTCCCGATGTATCCTATCTAATCACTTGTTGAGAATTTTGTCCTTCACCTTGATTCTAAATATGATCCACTTCCATCTTTAGAGTATATTTCTTCTTCATAGATGTATTAATCAGAGATAATATTCTCAAATTGATACACATGTACTGAGTTTTGATAATAGACAACTTCTTCAAACTCTGGGGTTGTCTCAAACTATCTGAATTCTTTTTTCTAACTATCTAGGCAATCTGTTGATATATGCCCTCTCACCTCGCATGTCCATCAATTGCAATCTCTACAACCTTCATTAGCTCTAATGTGAGCTCGTCTAAAAGTTCTTCTTGCTGGAGTTCCACTGGTGATTCATTGGCTTGAGAACGAACCTTCGCTCCGGTTAGGTCCCGTTCTGTCCTGATTTATAGTTTTGAGCCTTTTGTTTTGACCAGAACATTAAAGGTTTACATGAAAACATCTTCTTGTTTCCACGAACATCAGGCTAACATCTTTATTTCTTTTGCTTATGGCTTTGTAGATGACCCCTCTCTACTGTTGGGATGTCATTTTTCAGTACAAGATGGAGGAGATGATTTATTGATTCATCTTAATCTCTTGCAGTTTTTGTACATTGATACTTGATGACACCACTCTACTAATTTGGATTTTAAAAATGACAATCTTCTGGATACCATATCCATGCAGTTGTTAGCTTATATTCTCGGATTAACATCTCTCTCCATAGACTTGGTGTATTTGCAAAAAATAATTGCACCGAGTCTTCGTTATCCACATACTCTTCCACTTGAAAAATATCCTATAACTCAAGGCAATAGAGAGATTGTTTTTAATCACCCCCCCCCTCTCTCTTTTCTTCCTCCACCCTTGAAATATCCTGTGCCAATAAAATAGATTTTTAATAATTAGTTCATATTATCGACTATCTATTTTAATGATTTCACAAATATAACTCCTATTCTTATATCCAATCCTGTCAACTCCTCATATGATCTTTAATGATCCTTCAAGTCTCATTTCAAAGAGAAAAATGAACACTTCCTTTTTTCTAGTCCGAGTGTTCCAGTCGCAATTCACATTGCGGAAGCCTAATCATCTATTAATAACTTTCAATATTTGAAGTCTAAAATTTCCAAATTTAAAAATAATTCATACAAATGTATGAGATCAAGTTGTGACTTCCCGTATGGTGTTTGAGTATATTGGGCCTTCAGGAACGTTGCTTGGTACCTACTATGTCTGTAAAATCTCCCTTTATAATAAAATCCTAACATGTGGCATTGGTGTATCAGGTAATGACTCAGGTGATCCCCTACTTTTTGTTAGGTTGAGAATTGTTGACGGTGATACCGAGGCATTCCTTGGAATTAATGCCTAAGATGCATCTCTAACATTCATTTTTAGATTGACAATGCCTAATCTATTGAATGATCGGGCAAGGTCGTGTAAATCTTCAATATTGATTTTTTCGTTACTTCTTGGGAGGTAATGGAGTTTCTTTGATATTATAAACCATTTTTTCTTCATCATTTGGTTGCCTAATAACTTCGGTAGGTTACTTTTTTGATAAAAAGGGGTTCCGTCCCAAAAAGTTATGCGTCTTCGTCCTTTAGACAAAACTGGTTTGGCTTCGAGGGCCTTGGCTCATTTCCAAACATCATTAAGGATTTCACTAGTTTTCTTTTGATGTTCAAGTATTTCTTTTATTTGCATTTGGAGATGATGTTGAAGATTGTCCAATTCTTGCACCATTCTCTGGATTACTCTAAGATCTGTGGAATTCTTAGGGGATGTGATATTAATTCAATGCAGTTAGACTTATTGATGGAATTCATGTGCTGCATTCCAATGATTTATTATATCTACTTTTAGCATCTGATTTACCCAAAGGTAATTTAGATAATACGTCTTTTATTTTTCGCATTGTTTTAAGGTCTCTCTGTTGATTCCTACGATTGATTGTTCAATATATCGATTATTCTAATATGTTATATTTTCTTGGTGTACTAGTTCGTACATTTCCAAAATTAGAAAATAACATTTTTAGTATAAACATTTCAAACATCGTTCAATTCCATATTTTGGAGATTAATCTCCTCATCATCAAGGTGAGTTATAAGTAATAATATTATGTCTAAAATAAATTAAGCTAGCTCTGATAACATTTTTGGGTAGAATAAATTGATGAAAACCAAATAAAGCATCTTTTGGAGTAGACATATACAATTTTTTTGGAGTTCAAGAAGCATTTATCCACTTCTTAACTTAAATAAAAAGTTTGATGGCAATATTGTAAAGTTGATTAGGTCAATTTCCTAACCTTTTCCTAAGCGCTCCCAGCATTTAGCTTTTTCCAAGGAGTATGATACTAAGTATAATAATTTTACAGTTTGGTACTCCTTAATTTTTTGACACGTGTTTCTTTTGAATTAATTATTATTTTTAATTAATTATATGACTATATTATGCTCTTTCTTATAATTCTTAAATCTTCTTATTATTTAAATTCAAAAATAAAATATTATAAGATAAAATAAATAATTAAATTTGAGCTCACTTCTTTTTGTAATTCCTCTATTGGCCAATAAATAAATTATTTCTGGTAATTAAGATTCAGATCCACTCCAAACTTCTAAACATTCGAAATTCTCTTTCTCCCCAATATGCAAAATATCCTAAATTCAGAGGATTGCAAATTTTGCAATTCAAAAATCACATAAAAAAATGGGAGAAGAAGAAAAAGGCCGAAAACCTAAATTAAAATCAATGTAATATAACAAAAAAATTTCTCCCAGATGAAAACCCAAAGACCAAACCCATCAATCACATTTTTTTTTTCTTGATAATATTGAACTAGTAAAAAACCAACACCGATGCAAAATATCACAGTATGAAAGATATTTCCAGATCCATGCAGAGAATTAAGAAATCCTTGAGAGTGTCAAAGAAACAACAACAAAAATGAAGGCTGCCCAAGAGAACTTGGACAGTTTGTTCTCCAATGAAAATATGGTCCAAATCCATGTGTAGATCAAAAGTATAATACTTGTTGGAACTCTTACAAATAAATCGAACAGGGCTGTAAATGTAATCACTAAAATACTGGAAAAAGAAAACTGAAATAAGAAAATTAGAAAGTCGAGTCGAGAAGATCTCTTTCCACAAAACGAATTTGCCCCGGTAGTGCCCTTCGGTTTCGGCAAATCGTTCCCAAATATAAAACGACTTACGTCTCTGGTTTTACAGCACCGTAAAAACCAGAGCTCCGGCGAATTGGTTGAATATGAACTGAGTTACGTAAATAAAAGAAATGCAGAATCTCAGGAGATTTAGGGTTTCGTCAGATGTTCATGCGTAAGGAAAGATTCAGTTGTAAGAACCACTTCCTTTTATAGGGTACAAATTCAGGTGTTACAACCTGAATTAAGACGTCTTTAAATGAAACAGTAAAACGGTCAGCAGCAGCTGCATGAACCTGGACAGGTTCAGTGTGAAGGTTCAAATGCGTATGTCAAGAGAGTGAACCTGGACAGGTTCAGTGTGAAGGTTCAAATGCGTATGTCAAGAGAGTGCATGCGCGTGCCAGGAGTGTGTTGGCGTGTGTCGGGAGCATGCTGGCGTGTGTCTGGAGCGTGTTCGATCAAAAACTCAAATGGGCTGACCCAGACCACCCCCACGGCTGATTAGAGTAGAATTGTCTTTATTTTTATTAGCTTTTTAGTTCGTTTTTATATTTGTTTTTAGTATAAGTTGGATGATTTAAGCATAATTCCGTAATTTTATAATTCCAGCTTATTTTACCGGATTTTGATCCAAATTGATGCAATTAGGTGATGTTTCGTTGTTTTTCACCTTACAGCTAAGTAACCGAAAGAGTTTAGCGCGTAAAGGACGGAGTTCAATGTTCAAGAGTAGAAGAACAAGTTTTCCGGTGAAACGAGTAGCAAACGATCGAGATTGGAGACCGATGCTCAGTCGCGTCGACTGACGCGACCGTCGACGCTACGTCGACGCGAGCCGTGCCAGCGAGCCATGGTCCGCGTCAGCCGACGCAAGAACGACGCTATGCCGACGTAACATTCTGAAGCGTCGACGTCGACGCACTAAGGCCGACGCAACGTCGACGCAAAGCTCTGAAGCGTCGATGTCGACGCACAACGTCGACGCACTTGCCAGCGACGCGCGCACTCTGCCGACAGCACATGCCGAGCACTGCCGAGTACCTGCTCGCGTCAGTCGACGCTCCGTCGACGCGACGGCCCAGATTTCGGAAATTAGGGTTTCTTGTGCGCCAAGACTTGCAAAACCTATATAAACCCTTTATATTTCGAGTTTTCAGTGTGTGCCACGACCCCTTAGGGTATTTTAGCTTAAAATAACAATAATCCCACATCTCATAACGAGATTTGAAGACGGAGATCAAGGATCGAAGAACAACGCGTCCAAAACATCGAATTCGAGTTCGGGATTCATTCTTCGCCCAAGATCAACGTTCAACCTCCGGAATAGCTGGAGCTTTTTACTGCTTTTAGTAGTTCGAATAAGTACTCTAAACTCTTAGTTAATTTAGTCGTTAATTTCTAGTTCAATTGTTAGTTTAATTCTTAGTTAATGCTAGAGTTAGTTTAATTAGTTTAATCGTTTATGCTTGTTATTGGATATTGGTTAATTTAGTTGATTTATGCGATTTATTTATGTTTAGTTATTCGTTAATTTTATGATACATTGCTTAGTGATAATTTATTATATTCATGCCGTTAGATTAGTTGCTATTAATTCTTAGTTCTTGAGTTCAAGTAGTTAAATTATTGCTCGTAGTTGGTAATTTAGTTTAGCATAATTAGTTTAAATAAATTTAGTTTAATTATTGCTTGAGTTATAATGATCGAATCAATCCATTTAAAACCCCAAATGTATATGTATGTTATTCGTAATTGAGAAAAACATCTGAAATACCGAACAGTTGTTTTCTCGAGAGATACGACTCGAGTCAAACTCATCGCCCTACAGTTACCTCGTACACTTGCGAGCAAACTGACGTGCTTTTAAATTATTCATTAAAACGGGGTGCACAAAAGTTTGAGTCAAAAATTTGGCGTCGTTGCCGGGGAATTAAAGATGTTTTTCGTTTTATTTTCTGTTTAATTTATTATTTTTATTTGCTTTTACTTGGTTCTTGCCATTTGCTACGTTGACGTTTTGTTGAGTTTATGCAAGGAAGGCGATCACTTAAACGCGACCTTGTGCCATTCATCAAAAACATTCACCGTTCAATTCCGCCAAGACCAAGACCCGTTCTTATTCCCGAGGACAATTCCTCGACAGCAACCGATTTTGCTTGCGATCAAGTTCCCAACATCATGTTAGGAGCACATTCAGTTCGAAACGGCGACTCACCACCAAGATCATCACCACGCCCCATTCGAACTGAGCATGGCAGTGAACCAAACAAGTCACATTCTTCTAGACATAACGAAAGGGGAAACGAAGAAGCTAACCAGCAGCACAACATAATCAATCACCTGCTCAACATGGAGAATTTGAGGCAAAACGAAGAGATGAATGACCATGTCATGCGCCAGCACAACGTCGAGAACGTGGCATTTAGGAACGAGGATGTGTTGCAGCGAAACGCCTATATGAACAATCAAAGGCACGTGAACGAGTGGTTGGAGAATCAAGATCATGGTTACGAGCAAAATAATTTCGGAAGGAGGTACGAGCGCGAGCACCGTTACGCGCATGACGACCACTACGAGAGAGCATATGACCATGTTCGAGAACCAAGGGGAGATCGAGCACTTAGACAGCGCGACTTAGCACGTCCAAAGGTTGTACCTTTTAGGTCAGCCATCGTTCTTGGACCTACAGCAAGGGCCGTGGAGATTAAGCCGCATCAGCTCAACCTACTCCCAACCTTTCATGGGAACGCGCATGAAGACCCCTTAGCGTTTTTAAACTATTTTGTTGATGAAGTTGGCCGATTCGTAGTACATGGCCTTAATCAAGAGGAAGTGCAAATGATTTGTTTTCCGTACAACTTGAAGGACAAGGCGAAGTCATGGCTACTGTCCCTAGAGCCTGGTTCGTTGACTGACTGGGATATGATCAGCGAGAAATTTCTAAACCAATATTATTCAGCCCAAACGACGGGTCATCTTCGGAGGCAAATGGCTACTTTCGAACAGTTGGATGGAGAGCTATTTCACGAAATATGGGAGCACTACAAAACACTTTTGCAAGCTTGCCCCCACCACAACTATTCTCCGGAGATGACTAACCAGTTCTTTTTCGATGGTTTGTTGGACCATGGGAAACGAGAGGTAGAGATAGCAGCGGGAGGAGATTTTGGAGATTTGACAGCACACGAGGCAAGACAGGTGTTGGAAAAGCAAAGCGAGAAGTCTAGACAAACCAACTCTCGGCCTCGTAAAATGAGGGTTAACGAAGTTTCCATCCCTGATCCTGATTTAGATGATGGCAAGTTAGTGAAGGCGAAATGTGAGGAGATTTTTGACGAGAAATTAGCTGCTTGGAAAGTCGAGCGAGCTAACAAGGCCAGTGCACAAAGGATGACAGTAACATGTAACCAGTGCGGATCTCCCCAGCATTCGGTGGATGTGTGCCCAAACAACATTGAGCAACATGAGGATGTTAACGCGATCTAAAATTATTCGAATCAAAAGAAGTACACACCACAACGTGATAATCCTCTTTTCAAGTGGGGCCCTGGAAATCCAAATCATACGCCACCTGATCCACAATATCCACCGCCACAATACACTCAACCACAATATGCTCAGGCACCACCAGTACCGCCACCACAAAACAATTTTCATACGCAAGGGAAGACATCAAGTGCAACTCAACCAAATGATCAGCTGTTGGTTTGGCAGCAGAATCAAGTGGCCGAGACGATTAGCAATAGAGAAGGTCTCACGAAGGTGAATGCGAAGATAGACGAACTTTCAAAGAAGGTGAGCGGAATAGACCAACTTTCCGGCATTGTGCATGATCTAGCTAAAAACATGGATAGAATGGAGTTGTGTTGGGAAGTTGTTGGTGCAAGGTTTACTCAAGAATTTTGGTTGGTTGAACACGCACGCCAAGTGTTCGACGAAATTCCCAAAGAAGCACAAGTGTTATTTTTCAAGGTTTTTCACCCCCGTTCAATTTCGTATTGTGTGATTATGTCTCGAGCGGGAAAACGCAAGGATATCTCGGGGAAATACAATGCACCGTTCCCAATTTTTGATAAAAAGAAGGCGACATGTTTAAGAACATTCGAAAATGGGGATTTGCTACGCACCGGACATTGAACGTCCAAGTAATTGCGGATGAGGTCTCGAATGGTTCGGACCACCACACCGACCTTTCACGTTATGTAGACGGCCTCGGATGTGGGTACTTTGCCCAAATGCACTTTGCCCGGTTTTCGAGAACTCATGCTCGAGTTTTTCTCGACTTTGGCGATTCGGAACGACGAGACGTTCTCTTGTCGGTTAGGAGGAAATGATGTGGCGGTCAACGAGGAGGTTTTC
>BMAC01000501.1:168736-192894 GCA_014905375.1 Phtheirospermum japonicum
ACGTGGCCTAATCTACAATGCCATAAACTAGAGCACTCAGTCAAGGTTTTATTGCATTTAGATTAACGTGGCCTAATCTACAATGCCATAAACTAGAGCACTCAGTCAAGTAAGAGGAATCAGAAGCAATTTTATTAATGACTTGTTTTGGGCGTATCGCCATTACACTCAGTTTGAACAAACCATCCGTAAGGTAACCCTTACCCAGTGGTGTTCCAAACTTAGACAGTACAAACTTATTAGCCTCAAATACAAGTCTAAAGCCACGACTAACTAGTATTGAACCAGAGACTAAGTTCTTCCGGATGTCCGGAACGTGCAGCACCTCATTCAGAGTGATCTCCTTGCCAGAGGTCATTTTCAGCACAACCGTACCAGTACCAGCAACTTCCGAAGAAGCTTGATTTCCCATGTTCAACTTCCTTCCATCACAAGGAAGGTATTTGGAGAACAAGCTCCGATCAGCACACACATGGGCGGTTGCAGCAGTGTCGATAAACCATTGGCCACGGTTCTCGATCATGTTAGCTTCTTCAGTGATAACCGCAACGAGGTCATCATTAGTCAGCTCTCTCTCGGCAATGTATGCACTTGCCCTAGCCTTCTTCTGCTTTGGCTCGCGACAATCCTTTGACATGTGTCCAGGATAATTGCAATTGTAGCATTTACCTTCAAACTTCTTAGAAGAAGGAGCTTTAGGCTTCGAGTTGCCGGGACGCGGCCTTTTCTTCGAGTTCTCACCTCGTTCAAGCAAATTCACCCGAGGTTCATCCGAACTTTTCGGATTCTTGTATTGAACACGAACTTCGAATTCAATTCGTACTTTTCGGATAACGTCTTCAAGAGACATCGCCTTTCGTTTATGTTTGAGGTACGTCTTGAAATCTTTCCAACTTGGTGGAAGCTTGTCAATCATGGTAGCGGCCGTGAAAGCATCCGGGAGAATCATCCCCTCGGCGTGGACATCATTCGCCAGTATTTGGAACTTTTGAACTTGTTCCATAACCGGGCGAGAGTCCACCATCTTGTAGTCCATGAAGTTCGTGACTACAAACTTCCTAGTTCCAGCCTCGTCGGAACTATATCTTTTCTCAAGTGCCTCCCAAATTCTCTTGGAGGTCTTTAAATCCGAGTGCACATTACTCAAGCTATCTTCTAGGCTACTTAAAAGAAAACCTTTACATAGATAGTCCCCATTGTGCCAATTATCATAGGCAGCGTGAACATGGAAACTCGTCTCTTCCTTGTCCGGATTCGGTGGTTCATCTTCCTTCACGAAGTTGGCGAAACCAAGCATCGTGAGGTAGAACAGCATCTTTTGTTGCCACCTCTTGAAGCCTTCCCCATTAAATTTTGGAGGCTTCTCCGCCGAGGGCATGATCCGAGAGGAGTGCACCGGCGCGTTCATCGTTGGTACAAAAGTCCCCACCGAACCCGTTGAATGGGTATTCAAAACAGTTGAATCTGTTTGGGGAGTAGTTGCAAACAAACTCAGAACCGAAGTTCCCGTCATCCCAATGGGATGGGTCACAGCCGGAGCTGGCATCGTTTGGACCGAAGTCCCTATCCCAAAAGGGATCGTTCCAACAGCCGAAACTGTTGATGTATTCGACTGGGCCATGCGTTTAGTCAGCATCTCGAGCAAGAAGTCGAGAGTATCCGGGTTGAGAATGATCTCAGCCTGAGTYGTGTTCAAGATTGGCGTAGACATGCCAATTGTCGAGGTGTTCGTGACTGCAGGGGCAGTGGTCGTCGCCGAAATAGTGGAGGTGATGGCCGGAGTAGCGTCGCTCGTGGGAGTGCTGGAGGTTGACATCCTTTTCCAGTCAGGGATTACAAATAATAAAAATTACAAACTACAAATTCGTTTTCCGATTGTTGGAACTAATACAAATAAATCGAACAGGGATGTAAATGTAATCACTAAAATACTGGAAAAAGAAAACTGAAATAAGAAAATTAGAAAGTCGAGTCGAGAAGATCTCTTTCCGCAAAACAAATTTGCCCCGGTAGTGCCCTTCGGTTTTGGCAAATCGTTCCCAAAGATAAAACGACTTACATCTCTGGTTTTACAGCACCGTAAAAACCAGAGCTCCGGCGAACTAGTTGAATATGAACTGAGTTACGTAAATAAAAGAAATACAGAAAATGAAATGGATGCAGAATGCAGAGTATGTTGTTCTCAGGTGTTTTAGGGTTTCGTCAGATGTTCATGCGTAAGGAAAGATTCAGTTGCAAGAACCACTTCCTTTTATAGGGTACAAATTCAGGTGTTACAACCTGAATTAAGACGTCTTTAAATGAGACAGTCAAACGGTCAGCAGTAGCTGCATGAACCTGGACAGGTTCAGTGTGAAGGTTCAAATGCGTATGTCAAGAGAGTGCATGCGCGTGCCAGGAGTGTGTTGGCGTGTGCCGGGAGCATGCTGGCGTGTGTCTGGAGCGTGTTCGATCAAAAACTCAAATGGGCTGACCCAGACCACCCCCACGGCCCACCTCAATCGGATCAGCCAATTCGGACCAATTGCCCAGGACCCAGGATCGAGGTCCAAGGTCCGGGACCGGGACCGGGCTCGGGCTCGGATCCGCCAAGTGCTTCGCCGAAGGAGGACTGGCGAACCCAAGTCCAAGAGCCCGCGTGAGCTTCGTTTACACAAAGTCCACACAACCCACTGGTCCCACTTGATGTCCAATCAATAGAAGTTAAACACTTTTAAACTCCCTTCCACATTGGATAACTATCAATGTGGGATAAACTTTATTACACACTTTAATACACATAAGCAACCGTTCAACTTCAAAGCATTATTTCTCACTCACCAATAAATGGATTTGAGAAATTCAAAATGCTATAATTATCTACACGACACGTAGATTAATAATATACAATTCGTTACAACGAATTTCCGCTGCACCATTAAATTGAATAAATCCAATTTTATAATAATACTAAGAGTAAAAAATGTTGGCGAAACATTATTAACTGCTTGCCTACAATGAACAAAAAAGATTTAAGGCTTTAAGATTATGAAAACAGGGGATGAATTTATAGCGAAGGATATTTTATTTTGTAGGAAAAGGGGTTTATTAAATAAATATTATATTTTTTATTCAAAATAAAAAATTATTACAGAAAAAAAAAATAAAAAACTAGGTCGGGACGCCACTCTGAGTGGCGTCTCGCTTTTAGGAGAATTTCGGGACGCCACTTAGAGTGGCGTCTCGGACTAAATTTAAAAAAAAAATTCGGGGGCAGAATTAAAAAAAAAAATATGGAGAGCGGGACGCCACTCCGACTGGCGTCCCGGACATATTAAAAAAAAAAATCGGCCTTTAAATGAAACCCTAACCCCTCACGCCCACTTTCTCCTCTCCTCTTTCTCTCTTCCAGTTTTCTCCATCTCCAGTTTTCTACAATTAAACTATTAAGTATCATACGTTAACTTTTTTCTCCCTTTTCTGGAGAGATGGAAAAAGTCCACAAAGAAGAATTGGGTACGAGGGTGAAGCATATTTAAATAAAAAATTGTATTACTCTCATCTAAATTGGATTCTTTGCCAGGTTAGTTATAAGTCCACAAAAAAGAATTGGGTACGCGAAGCATATTTAAATAAAAAATTGTATTACTCTCATCTAAATTGGATTCTTTGCCAGGTTAGTTATGTAGAATGTGGTGTTTTTCATAATTTTGGGCATGAATTGGATTCTCATTAGTAAGAATATGTCTCATATTAAGAAACATCAACTAGCCCAACCTTTAGTATAAGAAAATGGTAGGAGTTTAATTGTTTCTAACAAGTAATTCTTCTTTGTGAACGTATGATACTTAATAGTATACTTGTTTCATTTAAAGGCCGAATTTCTTTTTTTAATTTGCCCCGGGACGCCAGTCGGAGTGGCGTCCCGCTCTCCATATATATTTTTCTTAATTCTGCCCCCGAATTTTTTTTTTAAAATTTAGTCCGAAACGCCACTCTAAGTGGCGTCCCGAAATTCTCCCAAAAGCGAGACGCCACTCAGAGTGGCGTCCCGACCTAGTTTTTTAATTTTTTTTTCTGTAATAATTTTTTAATTTTGAATAAAAAATACAATATTTATTTAATATACCCTAGGAAAAGTTGTCAGATAGTCCAAAATTTTGATATGAATATAGCATAATACATTTACTATGAGAGGATTGATAATAATAAATAAATACATAAATAAATAAATAATAGTAACATAATAATAATAATAATAATAATAATAATAATAATAATAATAATAATAATAATATATTATAGTTAATTGGGCAGTAGGTGGTTGACACCTACACCTGCTGTCGTCGGCCGGGTGGAAAATTCTTCGGTGGCCAGAATTCTTTTTCGGTCATTGGAAAATATTTTTGGTTCGTCGAATTTCTTTTCTGGTAAGTTTTTTTTTCGGCCAAAAAGACTCTTATTATATGTCCGAATTTTTACTATATGTTTGAATTTCTTACTATATGTCCAAATATTTTTTTACTTAATGTCCAAAAATGTTATCGGAAATATTTCTTACTATATGTTCACAAATTTCTTATTTAATGTCCAAAAATTTATACTTGATGACAAAATGTATTTACTTGATTGCAAAATTTTATTGCTTGATGTGCAAATGTTGTTATACATATTTTTACTTGTTATACACACACAAAAAAAAAAAAAATTGCCCAAAAAAGAAAAGGAAAAAAAACCTTGCTTAATAGAAAATTATTATTATTATGTATTTCTTATTTAATATAACTATATGTTACTTTATAGTAAATTTTCTAATTTTGTGTTCGAAAAGGTAAGAAATCTTCTTAATTTATATCCTATAAAGTAATAAAGTTTATTATTTTATTTTCAAACAAGTAAGAAAAGTTCTTATTTAATAGTGAAAGTTATTACTTTATTTCCTTAAAATAAGACATTCGTACTTTATGTTCAAAAAAGTAAGAAAATTTTCTATTTTATAGTGAAAATTTCATACTTTATGTACGGAAAAGTAACAAAATTTCTTACTTTATGTTGGGAAAACAATTGTTAAAAAAAGAAAAAACTCACCGTAATATTTTGCAGTGGTGATCGCCGAAAAAATCTTCGGTGACGGTGGCGGCGGTAGCCGGAGGGGGATGGAATGGGGTAGTGGTGGTAGTGTTGGCTATTGATAATATTATTATAATATTAGTATTAATATTATTATTTTAATAGGGGTAATCTTGTAATTGTATATTTAGGGTTGGATTATTTTACATTTGATATAATTAGTTAGATTATTTGACAAAAATATTTTCTCTTATATAGTATTTGGCAGTTGCCCATTTTTAAATGTGAATTTATTGTTTTGGCTTTTCATTTTTATTTTTCAGGCAAATTTTAATTAAAAAATATTGAAGGAAAAACACAGTTAGTGTGCCTTCGTCAATAAGTAACTAAGGAAGGACAATTTAGATATTTGTTATTTTTATGTATTATGTAAACATGTATTTGACACCCTATATAAAGGGAGTCTTTGATGAATAATAAAACCCTAATTCTACCATTCTTTTGTGTCTTCTTCTTTTCTGCTTTTTCTTTTACACGTTATCAGCACGAAACTCTAACCTATTGAGAGTGATCGACAAATAAGCCTCCATAACCAAAGCAACAATTATATAATTTTCGTACGTCGAAAATCAGTTCCGCTATAAGTTTTAAATTTTGTTTTTTCACATTTCAACCGTTGGATCGTGTTTCAATCTTCCCAGCTCCTTCAAGACCTATTGAATTACGTTTTGAACGGTGGAGATTGGATTATAAGATACGAGAAAATATATATAAATCTTTGAACAAAGTAGATTTTGTTTTCAGAATCTTCTGTGCAATGTTTTTCAATACAAGATTGCTCACAATCGAACCGTTGAATAAAGATCAAAACTAGATATATTATTTCATACATATAAAAGTTCAATCTAAATAGTGTAGATCTAAACATAAAGTTCTTCGAATCTAATAATGAATTTGAACAGAGCTAATCCTGTTTCCTAGAATTATCTGCCCAATCTATTTTTTTAAATTAAATTACGCACAATTTAACAGTTGGATGAAGTTGAATTTTGGATATAATGTTCAAATGACATAGTGGTTAAATATGCACGGTTGAGACCAAGTTTGAAGACATATGTCATCAAAGACATATCGCGGACAAACCTATTGCAAAAATAAAATTCGAGAAATGCCCTAGGAATTAATCGTGTCTTTCCTCCAAGGTAACTCAAATTACCCTATTATTTATTAAATGTAAATAATAAATATTTATTTATATGGGTATATCGCATGTTATGTATTTGTGCATTCTTATACAAAGAATGTATATGTATATATGATACATATACGTATATGCATGTGATGTTATGTACAATATTGACAAATATTAAATCTTGCAATACTTTAATGATATTCATAGAGTACATAATATATTATTACTTATGCTTTTAGATGATTTCTTATTTAGAAATCGTAAATAAAGTTATCTACATTAGATGAGAGATGATCATGATTTTGCCAATATATTTAGTTAATCATGAATTTTGATGAATTGATAGTTTCATGTATGTTGGTGATTCTTTTAATACTAAAATATTATATGCTACTTCCAGTATATGTATCATTGATTGTACATTTGCATATTTTAATGATAATGAAAGCTTATGAAGGATACAAAATTGTATAAATAAGGCTTGTGACAAAGTATATTCACATAATATCAAAGAAAGAGTATAATATATATTCTTCAAATTAATTATCTAAAGAGATTGATTAAACTAACTCAATCTAAATACAAAATAATATACTCAAAAGAAATTGAGTACTACCATCATTGGTTTGATGTGGAAACTAGAAGAACTATAATTGCACAATAATATCATCTAACCCCTAACTGACAAAAAATTGTCAAACTAAGTCAAAATCAATTCTCTAATGAATTGGAGAATTCATATCGACCCCAATCTCATGTTGGAAGTATATTTAGTTACAAACTTTCAAACTTTGGGATGTACTCTAAATAAATATTTTGGAAATTTTATGAAACACTACTTCCAAGCCTGAGAATTCGATGAAAAGAAATTTGTTTGCTTGCTAAAAACAGGCAATTAATTTGATATGTTGCAACTCAAATCATGTCTTACCATATGTGAAAAAGAAATTCACTTTAAATGATAATAAGTAGTTGAGAGATACAATCCCACTCTATTTTTTTTCACTTGAGCAAACATATCGATGCATTAGTATAATATTAATTATGATAATAAGTCATTGAGAGACATGACATTATTCTTTATAATACCAATTTTAGACCTCTGGATAAGGAAATCTCTTGAGGCTAACTAGGATCGATATGAATAGTGGAAATAACCTCAAATCAAAGGGGAAGAGACGTGTTGATCTCTACCAATGTGGGAAGAATGAACCATAAGGTAAGATATGTAAGAATTTGTGATATCTTTTGGTCGTGGTAGAAGTCATGGTGGTTCTCCCAATAACCTTACTTAGTCAATAGATATCTTCTATTTTGATTGATGAAATTTGTTTGTTTCTTACTTTACAAAGAACTTGTGAAAGTATAATCAATCATTCATATTAGATAGACTATTGAATTTGGTCTTAAATTTTATTTTGAGTTAGGTTTATGTGATGTGTTCCGATTTAAATTAATTATTATTTTTAGCTTATTGGTAAATTCTGCATTTCATTCTGAAGCATTGAATATAATTGAGTTTATTTACCACACATTCACATACAAGGTTCAGTAGTAAACTATTAAGATATAATGTAATATATCTACCAAATAATGTAAAATATTAGAATGAACAGTATTTCGTTCAAATATCTCTGAAAAATGTGAGGATTTGTCGAGGAATAGACAATTATTCACTGTATTGATATTTATACGTGACAAAGTCTTGATACCTAGTGGCACATTGATTAAAGTCGTAAAAGCTCAGTATGGGCCAAGAGCGAAACGAACCTTGTTAAGTTTGATGATATTCATGTTAATGATTATCATTAAGAAATACATTATGAGAATTGAACTATACCTTTAGTTTATGTGAAAGAAAGCACGTTTTAGAGTAAATCTAGTAATTTTACTTTACTACTTTTTGGTTATTGAATCATAAGATACGACCAACAAAGAACTTTTGGACAATGACTCATTCAAGTTTTGACACGACTCGCATGAATTCTTTGGTCGTCATATGATGGTCCATATTATAAGAAATTAACATGGACATCTTTTATTTTGAGTGAAATACAAAATAAGATAGAAATTTGATGCACAGTATAGTATCGAACTAATGTTGTTCAATTACAGTTAGGGCATTCGAAAGTACTAGAGCACTACATACATTCATATCTCAAAGTTATATCACTCATTTTTTTCAAAACTTGTTCAATTTCAATATTGTATGATTGAGACCTACATATTCTAAAGACACAAAATCTAATATTTCATTCTTATCATTGATAATTGATGATACATGCGGACATAACCATTCAAAAATACGGACCATTCAAGTATTTTATAGTCTTGGTCGATGCTTCGGTACGTATTGTCCATAAATATGTTGCATTTACAAAATCTCTAGCACACTTAGTATATTTGAGGACTCACCACCCTTATAAATCACCCAAACTCATAATGCTAGAGAGCTTACATCAAAAGTATTTGATATCTATTACATTTTAATCAAGATCGATGTAATGCATCTTGTACCCCAATGTGCATATATAATAAGGTCTCAAAGAAGACACCACCGAAAAGAATATAAATGGTGACTAAGACAATATTTATGCGCACTCATATATTTGTCTCAACACAGAGTCATGCAATATTGTACGCAACTCTTACTTATTCATTTATGAACCTCTTGCATACTAGTTGGTAACTCGATATAAGCCTGATAGTTATTATCTACCCATATTTGACTACGCAGTATATGTGTCTATTGCACCCCCACATCTCATTTATATGGGTTTCTAAAGATGATTAAGTATTTATGTTGGATATGAATCTCCAAAAGTTATCCTCTATTTGAAACCTTTGACAAGAAAGTCTCTTTACTGCTAAATCTGTGGATTTGTCACTCTAATGAGACAGTCTTCCCGTTGTTAAAGGGAGATAAGAAAAAGTATTTTCTAAATAGAACGCCAGGAATTGTTTCACACCCTATCTTATTTTGATCCCCACATTTCAAAATGTATGCAAGGTTAAAAGTCCTCATAAAGGGCACAATATAGTAGATTAAGATATTGTAAACATACTTAGTGGAAGTGTGGTTGAGGTCGTGACTCCCAAAAGGAATAGGGGGAGGTCACTTGGTTCGATCAATGCTCGCCCAAGGAATAAGATGGCATGTATGACACAACTCTAATTGATCATCAATGAAGATAATTCCTCTCATGAGATTATCTTTGGTTATACTTATGTCTATGAATCATTACTGGAGGACGCTCCGATGTTTAATATGATTTCAAAGAATAAAGAGATCTCAATGCTATGAGAGTTTATATTAGTTGATGGAAAGATTTTTCATACACATTGATGATATGTACACTGTTGCTCAAGGAATCATAGAGCACGATGGTATCGAACCACGCTCTATTGAGATGTCAACAAAGAGCAAATTAGCCTAATTTTAAAGAATTAATCCAGGTAGAACTAACTTCACTGACATCAATACATGTATTTGGTAAGGTAGTGCTAGACTCACCAAGTGTAAAGCCTGTAGGACATAAACAAAATTTTGTCAGAAAACGCAATGAGGAGAATAATGCCATGAGATGCAAATCTAGACTTGAAGCACAATGTTTCTCACAACACCCTGGAATTGACTATGAGGATATGTACTCTCCCATAATAGATATTATAATTCTAAAGAATGAGAATGCAGCTTGTACATGTGGTTACATCATATCACTATGGGGATCATGATTTAGAGATATATATGAAAGTACTTGCTGGCCTTTCCTTGCCAATGCAAGTAACTCTAAGAGCATCTTTAGTCTTGGGTTTTGGTGGGGTTTGGTTGGGGAGGGGTAGAATAAATGAGTTGGGGAGAAGAAGGGGTTTGAGATTGGGGAGGGGGATATTCAAACGGGAGGAGAGAGAAAAAAGGGAAAAAAAAAGGAGAGAGGGAGAAGTGGGGCGGCAGTCGCCGCCCCTAGGCCAATCACACGGCGCGTGCAGTGCACGCGCCTGAAGAGAGAGTGGGGCAGTGGGCCCCACCTCTGAAAAGTTGCAGCCAACTTTTTCTTCTTTTTTTTTCTTTTTTCTTCTCTTTTTCCTTTCCTTTTTCTTCCGTCCTTTCTCCTTTCTCCTTTCTTTTTCTTTTCTTTTTCTTTTTCCTTTTTAATTTATATATTTATATATATATATATAATATATATATATATATATATATATATATATAAATATAAATAAAATAATTTACTGTAAAATAAATAAATTTTCATACATAAAGAATTTAAATTTTATTATTAATTAAAATTTTAAAGTATTTACATGAATATTAATTATAAATGAAAAAAATTAAGAATAGATATATAAATAAAATAGAATATCACATATTATCTCAAAAAATAAAAATAAAAATTAATAAAATATGTTTTCACACCTACAAAAATTAAAATTATATTATTAATTAAGATTTTAAAGTAAATCTTAATTATAAATGAAAAAAATTCAAGAATGTATATATAAATAAAATGAAATATCACATCTTATCTAAAAATAAAAATAAAAATTATTATTTATCCAAAATCTCCACATCATCAAAGGAAATCCCATCTTATCCATATAAAAAAATTATTATTTATCCAATATCTCCACGTCATCACAAAATCTGCCCAATCTTATCCAAGTTCATATCTTATCTTTTTTTTTTTTTGTTATAAATACTACCTTCACCCTCAACTCTCCTCACCAGCACTTCTTATATTCATCATACTTCTCATATACTAGATAAATAATAATGGCTAACTTTGATGAAAATCATCCGAATGTACTAAAAATACACCATGATTTCTATGATCCTGCAATCACTTCATGGACCATGGAGATGGAACGAGCCATATTGGATTACCTCATCGCTCAGAAAGAAGGTGTTCAAAGAGGTGCAAAAAAAGCAGATTTCATTTTGACCGTCCCGCTGTTAAGAAGCCTACTGCAGAGTCGTTTCATGATTTCACCTACTGTTCCTGAAATTTACGATAGGGTCGAAGAAATGGATATGAGGTACGTTTGGTGGAAAACAATGATTTCTGGGGATGGAGTTTTTTCGGACGAAGAACGTGGATTGATCTGTATTGATACCACTATCAATAATAATGTCTATCCAGCCTATGTAAAGTCCACACATCTATCTACAGATAATTATGTGCTTTGTTTTGGTTTCATTTAAATTGCTAACTTTTTCTTTTTTTTTTAATGAAGGAATACGGTGATGATGCATCACGCAGATATTATTTGTATGACATGCTACCATTGTGGAAGAAGATGGAAGCAYCTTTCAATTGATGCATTTTCAATGTATGAGTACCCAAATGTGTAATAAAATCAAAATGGAATGACCTTAGATTGAGTGTGCAACTATGTACTCTGTTTATTTTGTATCCCTTTTTATTTAATCAAATTGCATGTGTTTTTTTTTCTTACCGAATTTATCATGGACGTTTATTTTGAGGCTTATTTTCAAATAATTTTAAATTATTATTATTATTATTAATTTAATCATAAACTCATGATTAAGTAGAATTGCTATATTTAACAGATTAAATAGTTTAAATAGATTTAATAGATAAAATATAATAATATTGGAATGTGAAAAATAAGAATTAAAATTGTTGGGAAACATGTGGGGTCCATAAAAAGTAGGTTTGAGAGTTTGAAGGATAAATGAGATAAAAGGGGTTGGGGAGGGAAATAAAATGAGTTGGTGATGTGGAGGTGATTTTGGTGATGTGGCGTGTTGGGAATTGAAAAAGTGGGGAGGGGTTGAGGTTTGGGTTAAAGATGCTCTAAGCCACGGAGTGTATTTGCAATTAAATTGAAACACTCACTTTATGAATTGAAATAATAAAGACGGATGTGGTATAATCGTCTAAGTGACTACTTGATCGGAAAAAGATAATCTATGCCCTTGCGTATTTATAAAGAAAATAACTCTCGAATTTGCGATTATAGTTGTATATGTTGATGATATGAACATATTATCCACTCTCAATGAAATAAGAGATATCGCAGGTTATTTGAAATTTAATTTGAGATAATGAACCATGGAAAAACTCGGTCATATTAAAGCTTTAAACTAAATACCGAGTTTGTGAAATACTAAATTCTACAGTTTATATTTATCTAAAAGATGATCAGGCAATTAAATATGGATAAGTGTAATATGTTAGCACTCATATGGTTGGTCAAAGTGAAGATATAGGGAAAGATCAATTTCGTCAGTGGAATGACGAATAACTAGTAGGAGCTGAAACTCTCTACCTATATACAATATGCGCATTGTTGTACCATTACTAATACACTTGACCAAATACTACTTTCTCAAAATCGTTATCTTGATTTAACTCAAGAAAGTGCAACGTCACTGTAATGGAATCACAATGTATTTTGATACCTAAAAGAAACCATTGACGCGAGTTTATTTTTCCCATTCATAAATATAATTGGGACTAGAGATGGTCTTCTAGCCCCTAAAATAAGTGTTGAGTTTACTTCCTAATGTGAACACTAAATAATATTTTTGATGTTGGTTACCCATTTCACTACAAAAAAACTCGCGGATACCAACGGCCATTTCTATTGGTAAGTCGTAGGTAACGGAGTTACCAACGAAAATGGTCCATAGGTGAAACCCTCGTCGGTAAAAAAATTACCAACGGATATTTTCTTCCTTCGGTAATATACCAACGGACTCCAATTTCATCGGTATTACTGGTGGATATTAATAAATTAAAAAAATATGGGCGGACGTTTTTTCATTGGTAATTAATTTTATTAAAAAATTTAAAATTAGAATTACCGAAGAATTGTAGTACGTTAGACGTTCCCAAACGGTTCGAACCGCCGGTTCAAATAGCCGATTAGGTTTCGATAGAAATCTTGAACCGAAACTGAACCGTGAAACCGACCGATTTGTGGCGGTTAGCAAACTGCCAGTTGACGGTTCGGTTTAGCCGGGTTTTTTTTTTTGAAACATTAAAAATTCATATTTTTTGGTTTTTTGAAGTTTAAAACTTTTTATCTTTAATTATTATATATTTCTTAAAATATATGAGATCAAATGAAAAAATAGAACTAATACTTTGAAATTTTAAATTTATTAAAAAAATATAAAATCGAACCATTTTAAATATAAAAAAATTATATTAGAAGAGTTTTGAAATTTTGAAGTTATTGAGAAAATAGAACTAATACTTTAAAATCTTAAATTTAAAAAAAATGTCAAATTGACCATTTAAAATATTTGAAGTTAAAATTAAAAAAAAATATTATATTAGATGGATTTTGAAATTTGGAAGTTAGTGAGAAAATAGAACAAATACTTTGAAATTTTTAATTTATTAAAAAAAATGTGAAATTGAATATTTGAATTTAATATTAAAAAATTTTATATTAGAAGAGTTTTGAAATTCTGAAGTTAAGTGAGAAAATAGAAATAATATTTTTAATAAATCCAAAAAAAATTAAAATGAAATTGGTCTTGAACTATTTTCAAATATTTGAAATTAAAACTTAAAATTTTTAATTCAAATAATTGAATATAGTTGCCTACGAATCCCTTACCTTGGGAATCAAAGTCAACGTAGTTCTCACTTACCTTAAGAATCGGAAGCGGTGGTGCCGGGGAGTATCATACTCATCCATTTACCGACTCATTGCTAGATCTCGTATCATAATACGTCTTGCTCTCTTCATCTTCACTAAGAATGCTTTTTTGTTGTCGTCGATCGGCGTTGACCCAATCATGCAACAACATTTGATACTCAAGATTGTGAGGTCTATGTCTGGATCTCCGCTCGTCCAGCATGTAACCCCCTTCACTGAATGCTTGTTCGGCTGAAACGGTTGATTCGGGAACGGTCAATATCTCCCTCGCAATGATGTTAACAACGGGATAAAGTGATTTTCTCGATGCCCACCAATTCAAAATATCAAACTCGTCGTCGACTTCATTTTCCCCCAACGTTCCATACTCAAAAGGGTTAGAACCGAATGAGTTAGATAAGTTTCAAGTTCTCGATAAGGGTTAGAACCGAATGAGTAACCCCAATGCCCCATTTGTGGATTTTTTTGTTTCAAAAAATTCTGAAATCCCTCAATTTCATTGTCGCCGTCACTACTTCTTTTAGAATTACCACTTCTAGTTGAAATTTGTCGCCCAGAAGTACTCATATGAAGAGAACCATCAAGATTTATACCATATTCTTTAAATATATCAAATAAAGACTTTTCCACATTTTGAATAATATTTTCAATGGAAGGATATTCAAACTCTTCAAACAACAATAAAGCATCATAATAACTGTTAAGATAAAGTTCTAAACCACTTTCTCTATTATTAGGATCTAATAATGTTGCAACTAAAAATATATTTAGAATGTAATAAAAATACTTCAACCATTTTCGTTTCATAGAATCAACACATTCTTCCAATCGTTCGTTTTTCATGCACTCCCTAAAGATGAATACAACTTTAACACAATATTCAACAATAAGGTGAGAAGTAGGATAATAAACACAAAAAAATAAATTAGTAGCATCATTAAACACCTTTACAAGTTTTTTCAAATAATTACATGTAGACCATTGGTTTGTATATAACATAATTCCGGTTTCTTGTTGGGCAAAAAACGAACACAAAACCTCTCTGTACGAATACCTATCTTTCAATAACTTATATGTAGGGTTCCAACGAGTAGGCACATCGGTTGAATTCTTTTTTCCTTCAAACCCGTTTTCCTTACAAATCTCACCCATTTTTGTTGTAAAGATTTATTTATAGGAATACACGTGACCACCGCTTTAATGGGAGAAAGTACAATTTTCAAAATATCCAAACCATCTAGAGCACACAAATTCAAAATATGGCATATGAATCTAATATGAAAAAACAAGCCACCAATAGATGGTTTAGAAACACTAATAAGCTCATTAACACTCGCCGTATTAGAAGTTACACTGTCAAATGAAATAGAAAATATTTTTTCAACTAGACCATACTCTTGACAAATCAAATGAATTAATTGACAAATATTATGTGCATTGTGAGGAGGTTTAAAATATCTATATGCAAGCAAATATTTTTGTAAAGTCCATGAGTTATCAACCCAATGACATGTAACACCCATGTAAGTGTTTTGTTCCCAATGATCACTCCAAACATCCGAGCAAATTGAAACTTTATTTGATAAACTAGCAAATTCATTACATAAGTTTAACTTATATTCACCAACAACTTTTTTAATATCACGAGTAAGGATAGAGTGTGAGACTCTCGTACTCGAGGGATTAAAAGAAAGTTGGGTGAATTTTTCATATAAATAATAATTGGCAAAGTTAAAAGGAAGAGATTAGGAAGAAACAAAATTTGCTAATTCTTTTCTATGAGTAGTGTCGGAATATGTAAATAAAGAAGAGGATTTTGTACTTACTTGTCCTCCTTATAGTTGCGTTTGAGTCTTATCAATACCAACTTTATCAGGGTGTTTGTTGTTGAGATGGTTGTGTATATTCTCATTTCCTCCTCCTTCTAGGAATTGGTAAGATGATGGACAATAGTTTCAAGTGACACGGTACATTGATTTGTACATATTTGTATGTGATTTTTGTGTATTGTTTGCTTTTACGTGTTTTAGGTTTATCTTTTTATAATTTTTCTTCCTTTTAATGTTTTTCATCTCGTTTGGTGTTTAATGTGTTTTTACTTTATTTTATATGAAATAATCTAATTTTGTTTTATTTTGGTGTTATAGCTCGAGAAGACGAAGATTGGATAAGCAATGCGCTGTGCTGACACTGGGTTACCCAGTGTCCGAGTCATGCTGACATTAGCTGCCGCAGCCTGGCTTGCGTCGAATGACGCACCGTCGACGCAAAGGTTCTGAAGCGTCGATCCTAGGCCCGTCAGTCGACGCACTGTTGACGCTACGCCCGCATCGACTGACGCACCGTCGATGCAAAGGTTCTGAAGCGTCGATCCTATATGTGATGATCGATGCTCTACCTGGTCGACGCGTGCACCTGGCCCGCATCGACTGACGCACCGTCGATGCTCCGGCAGTTTAAGCGGTTATTTTTGAAAATTTTATAAAAGCTGGTGGTTTTCTTCGTTTTAAAGGTGCTGGGACAAGGGGGAAAGGTCCAGATATTGTCAATAACCTTCGGTTCATGCCACCATTTCAATTACGCACATAATTCGGGTTGAAGATTCGAAGAGAGCAAGTTCGAGTCGTCACTTCCTCGTTTGTTCTTCGTCTTTGTTTTACTTCTTAGTATTTTCGTTTTAGTCTCTTAGGTTTTAGATGTTATTTTAGTTTTTCAGACTTTAGATGTTAGATAGATAGTTTGTAGTTCGTAGTTTAATTTTTCGTTTGAACTTCGTGACTATTCTCGTTAATTTTGTAATCTTTCATTTCCTTGTTGGTGATGTTTGGTAATATGCAGGTTTTAAATGCTTAAGTTCTCATTTTTAATTGCATGACGTTTAGAATAACATGAGCTTGCTTTTAATTGCTGAAATTATGATTTTGATTATGTTTATGCTTGTTGGCTAAGTTTATCGGTCTAGTGTGCCTAGGGTTGTTTAGAACCATCGGGATTGACAACCCCGATCGTGGAGACGATTCTGGTACACTAGAACCTTTGTTTTCTTTATCGTTTTAAAAGCTTTCAATTTCATTGCTCGTAGATGTTAGAACACCTCAAAATAGTTTCCGATTAGTCTTCCTTGTGATTTGACTCGAGTCAGCTTATCGCCTACAATAGCTCCGTTCTCTTGCGGACGAGCTTTTCATTTTTAAAGCGAAAAAGTTCGATTCATACCTCCTTTTTCATTTTTTGCCGTCTTCCGGAGGTGGCTCATTTGCGGGTGGTGGGATCTCGATTTTTTGAAAATATTTCTTAAAAATATCGGATTTTAACTCCGTTGTTACCCGAGAACGAGTTTTTTTGTTTCTTGGAGGAAAATTGTGCTCCACCTCCTCTTCATTGAGCACTTCTTCACCGACAAAGGCGACGGCGGCTCGATAACAATGATTAATGTCGGTATCACTCCAATCTTTGTCAATGTTGATAGAATTGGGATTGTAGTCACCAACTGAAGGGGTGTTGCCTTGTGATAAGCCGAATGGATGGACATTGTTGACGTCATTCAGTGCTATACTCTTCCCCTTATCGGCTCGATAAGAACGAGAAGAACCTCCACGGCTTGTCATTTTTTTTATATAATAAGATTAATACAAAAAAAAAAAAAAAAGAGTAATAGTAGACTAAAGTAGCAAGATTATAAATTTAGGATTGTAACTAGAAAGTATGAAATATATTTGGAACTATATAATTACACTAAACTTAATAAAGTTTAGGATTATGAAGGCTTGATAATTAAAGAAACTTAGTAAATCACTATTTTTTGCAAAGAGAGACAATGTAGAATAGAGAGATTATAGAAGATGATAGATTGGTGTGAGAGAATGAGTCAGAAATGAGGGGTATTTATAGGAGTGAAAAAAAAAAGGCGGGAAAACCACCAGTTTTGGACCAAACCGACCGGTTTTGGTTCAAACTGCCAGTTTGATCAATGGTCACTTGATCTCGACCGTTGATTTCAAACCAGGGCGTTGACCACGCCCAATAACTACTGTTTGACCGTTGAACTGCCGGGTTCGAATCGACCATTTTTTTTTTAATTCTCAAACCGGCTGTTTAAACCGCCGATTTACGGTTTGACAAAAGGTGGAACCGGACTGTCCATAACGGCATTTTGGGTTCGGTTTCCGGTTCAAACCGTGGTCAACGGTTTTTCCCAACCGTTGACCGCCAGTTTGAACCGGCGGTTTGGTTGGTTTGCCTGAACCGGTAGACACGTCTATAGTACGTCAGTAATTTTAATTTAAAAAAAAGGTTTTAAGGGGTGTAGTCTTCCTATATGTCACTGAGGGGATTCGAACACGCGACCATCTCGCGCTTCAAGCCTACCTAAGACCGACTAGACTAACTCGATCTCTAGTAAGTATTTGACATCATAAATATATATACATACCTAAGTTATATATATAATAAATAATATAATTATAATATGTCTACATATATTATATATGTATATACTATATTATAAATATTATATATATATATATATATATATATATATATATATATATATATATATTGTAATTATAATATAATTATAACTTGCACATGAGATCCACAAGGGGTCAGATTATAATATAATGTAATGTATATTTAATATATAAATATATTTATAATATATATATGTGTGTGTGTGTGTGTATGTTAAATGTATTATATTATTTATTACAATTATAAATATTATACATAATTATATAATATATATATATATATATATATATATATATAATAATAAATAATATATATTAATAAAATAATATAAGAAATAATAATAAATTAAAAAAGAATATAAAGAATTAATAAGAAAGTTATTAATAATAAATAAAATAAATAAAAACTAAAAAATTTAATTTACCGATGGAATAATTCCCGTCCGTAATTAAGAAATAATTAAAAAGATTTAATAAAAGTGGGGTTTTCGTCGATTATTTTCAAAATCCTTCGGTATTACACTACAAAAATACTGGCGTTTGCTGACGGGCAGAAAACCGTCAGCATATGCTGATGGCCGCCAAATCTGCTTTCACGAACAGAAAGAAAAAGTAGCAACAATATAAAAAAATCGTTGTTGCCGCCAGCCAGCCCACCCCGGCCTTCCGCCATTCACAAGTCGTCGTCGCCCGCTACGCGAGGTCGCCGCCGCCAGTCGCTGGTCGCCCGCCGTTCACCAAGCTCCTCCTTTCGCCGACGCCAAGGTAAGGCTTATATGTTTTGTTTTATTTTTTATATTTTTTATTTGTTTGATTTATTTACAATTAATGATTTAATTTAGGTATTACTGTGTAATTAGAGTCTAATATATGGATTATTGTATAATTAGGGTTTAATATATGGATTATTGTGTAATTGGGGTTTAATTTAGGTGTTTTTGTATAATTAAGATTTAATTGAGGTATTATTGTATAATTATCGCTAATTTAGGGGTTTTGTATAATTAGAGTTTAATTTAGATATTATTATATAATTAGAGTATAATTTAGGAGTTTTTTATAATTAAGGTATTATTATGTCATTACGGTTTAATATATGGATTATTGTGTAATTTAGGTATTTTTGTATAATTAAGGTTTAATTGAGATGTTATCGTATAATTATCATTAAGTTAGGATTTTTTTGGTATAATTAGGGTCTAATTTAGGAATTATTATATAATTGGAGTATAGTTTAGGTTCTTTTATTTGTATAATTAGGGTTTAATTTAGAAATTATTATATATTTAGGGTATAGTTTAGAGGTTTTATATAATTAAAGTCTGATTTAGGAATTATTATATAATTATGGTATAATTTAGGGGATTTTGTATAATTAAGGTTTAATTGTATAATTATTGTTAATCTGGTGGGTTTGAAATATCGTGGTGATCGACAAGTTGTGTTTAATTAATATTTATGTTTTGATATACATGTTGTGATTGATTGGTGTTGTGATTGGTTGGGGTTGACGTCGGTGATGACGTGGTGTACGGCGCCGGTCGGAAGGATTCGTCCCTCCAATAATGGATTTTAAATTTTTTTCAAAATATGACGGTTGTTTTAAAAAGTTTTAAAAAGTACGTGGTGGGAGTTTTCAAATGTCGTGGTGATCGGCAAGTGACTATTTTGTTTGATTAAGATTGAGATTAATTAATGCTTTTGTAGTATTAGAGACCCAACGGCTCTTTCAGTGATTCTCAATCGCAACAGACTTTTGTAATTATTTTTTTAGATCTAATTAATTTAAATATATATCTTTCATTTCTAATGCTCGTAGTGGTAAATTACATATAAATCAATATATTGTAGGAGGAGTATCAGAAACGTCTAGAGGAGGCTCGTGCTTCATCACCGGATCCTACCACCGTTGACAAGAACACGGTCTACCAACAGACCGTCAAGGTGAAGAAGGGCCGTCGATTTGGCACGGGATGTTTAGGAACTCTTCTGACTTCAAAGAGTTCTAGAGGCAATAACTCCTCTGTTCCAAGCGAGCGAGCGTGCACATCAGGAGCAGGTTCAGGCATGCATGCTCCTGACGCACGTCAGCAGTTCCAGTAAGAGGCGACTCTCCGCGATCAGGTGATGTAGGAAGTCACCGTAGCAATGACAGCGTGGCAACGTCGACGGTCGTTCTCTGATGCTCCAACTAATGATGATGATGATGATGATGCTTCTGCAGTTTAGTTGATTTAGGAACAAATAATATTTATATTTGTACTTTATTTATATTTTATACATTATACGATAAAATTGTTAATTAATCATATTTTATTTTTAATTTTATAATATTTTTTGGGAAATACAAATTAGTTTTCGTTTTAAATTATTGATTTGTGAAATAAATACAGGTAAAATATCAAATAAAATAAAAATAAATTTATTTGAAAATGCTGACAGGTACAACCTGTCAGCATATGCTAACGGCTTATATCCGTCAGCATTATTTGAATTTACTGATGGGCCTTACTCGTCAGCATTTGCTGACAGGTATCGGATTATGGCTGGAGATTTTGCTGACGGGACATACCCGTCAGCATACCGTCAACATTTGGTGACGGCTAGATTAATCCCATCAGCAAAGCATTTGCTGACTTCAAAAATGTTGATGGGCGTGACCCGTCAACAAACTGATGCTGACGGGTTTGATGATGGATCACGCTCATCAGCATTCGCCTATTTTCTTGTAGTGCTACCGACGAAAAATGTCCGTCGGTGTTTCCGAATTTTCTTTTTAGTGTTTGATTCATGTAAAAGAGACCATTATCATACATGTAGTAGTTTGTGAGTATCTAATAATCATAAATATTTTTGAGACTAGTGACTTGAACTCTACCACTGAAAAGTTCACTTGTAGATATGAAGATATGCAAGTTGCAACGATCAAATGAAAGTAGGCTACATGAAAGGTGATAATATGAATCATATCACAACAACTCTTCTACAACCAACAATTATGAACTTTTCAAGAGTCAAGTAAATTGAGGAAGTGTAGACTTTCAAAGTTTTCTTGATAGATGTATATATCAAAAAGAGGTGTAAACTTTAGCGGGAGTCCTAACATAACTGTGTTGTACTTTTTTTTCTTTCGACCAAATTTTATTTTTTCCCATTGAATTTTGTTACTTGACAAAGTTTTAGCGAGACAATAATTAAATAACATTTCACCATTTGACTTGGCACAAGGGAGAGTGTTGAAGGAGAAACACAATTAGTGTGCATTTGTCAATAAGTAACAAATGAAAGACAATTTAGGTATTTGTTATCTTTATATATTATACAAACATGTATTTGATACACTATATAAAGTGAGTGTTTGATGAATAATACAATCTTAATTCTACCGTCTCTTCTGTGTCTTCTTCTTTTCTACTTTTCCTTTTATAAAAAATAGATTTTTGGAGCTATGTTATAATTTAGATAACAAATCTTTAATTGGTTTCATAATGTAATTTAAAAATCAATTATGAACGTAATAATATTAAAGTGTATTTACAATTTTAATGTATAAAAAATTAAATAAAAAATAATTTGTATACTTTGATTAAATGACCTAGTTATATTTGTAGTTCTATAATTAAAATATTATATATTAAATTCAAAATAGATATACAAATTATCTTTACATCCATAATGTGAAAAGTTGATAAATAATAATTAAAATATTATATAAATTCAAAATAGATATATCCATAACATGAAAAATTAATGGTATTAACTGAATTTGAACAAAATTTAATACTTAAAAAGAGTTTATGTAAGATGAAATTTGTGCAAGTTAGGAAAAATTACTTTTTTGGTTCATTATTTTGTCCACTTTTCAATTTAGGACTAAGATATTGTCCACTATCAAAACACATACACGAAGTTGGCAAAATCATCAAAAAAGGTACAAAATTATCCCAATCGGGCTTTTTTGCTGGCGTGATTCAATAATTTCTTATCATTTTTTTTTATTTTTAAACATTAATTGAACAAAAAAATCTCAGAAAGAAATCAATTTTGGTCCATTATGTTGGCCAAATTCCAAAAAACGTACGTGACATTGACCATCATCAAATCACATCTGCTAAGTTGGTCAATTCATCAAAAATGGTTCAAAAATATTTTTTATATTTTTAAATAAAAATATATATTTAATATATATTAGATATGTAAATTAATTTATAAATAATTATGTTATATTTATAAATGTAAATTATATTTATGAATAATGATATTATAAATACATAATATTATAATAAATATTATATATATAATTATTCATAAATAATTATAAATACATATTATTAAAAATATATTATTAATTATAAATATATATATTTATAAATGTAGATTATTTTATGAATAATGATATTATAAATACATTAATATTATAATAAATATTATAATATAATTATTCATAAATAATTATAAATACATATTATTAAAAAAATATATTATTAATTATAAATATATGTTATATACAAATAATGATATATAATTTTACAAATAATATAATTCTTATTAGTAAGATTTCAATTAATAAAAAATAATAAAATTAGAATAAATATAAAAATATAAATTATATATATAATATTTATTATAATATTATGTATTTATAATATCATTATTCATAAATATAATCTAAAATTATAAATATAATATAATTATTTATTAATATAATTTATAAATTAATTTACATATCTAATATATATTAAATATATATTTTTTATTTAAAAATGTAAAAAATATTTTTGGACCATTTGATGAATTGACCAACTTAACAGATGTGGTTTGATAATGGTCAATGTCACTTACGTTTTTTGGAATGTGGCCAGTATAATGGAACAAAATTGATTTCATTCTTAGAATTTTTTTGTTCAATTAATGTTTAAAAATAAAAAAAAAATGATAAGAAATTATTGAATCACGCCACGTCAGCAAAAAAGCTCGATCGGAATAATTTTGTACCTTTTTTGATAATTTTGCCAACTTCGTGTATGTGTTTTGATAGTGGACAATATCTTGGTCCTAAATTGGAAATTGGAAAGTGGATAACAAAAAAACAATTTTCCCTACAAGTTGGTCGAGCCCGCAAGGTAAGTTGCAGAATGCTTTCTGTTTCCCATGAGCAGAGGTTAGTAGTCAAACCATCTTTTTGTGTGACACATGAGATCACAATAAGCACGTTTCATTTCCTTTCTAAAATGTAGGACCAGGCAGTCAGCCTTGTTTGCTTGCTAAGGCATATATATGTCCGGCTGGCAAAAAACAAGTAACCCTCAGTTAATCCGTGTCCACTCCGTGAGCACGTGTTCCCGCTTTCCCACCCAATTATCAAACACTATATAAACTATTCCATTCTTTCTTCTTCACTCAACTCCCAAACAAACAAACAAACACCAAAATTTAAACAACCTACGACATTTCCGAACAGATCGAGAACAATTATATATACACACATGGAATATTATAATTCACAAACCCCTAACTCAGCGGATTTCTCCGAAACGTCTTCGTCGTCAGCCGCCAGGGCCTCAAACTCTGACGAGGACGGGCCCATCAATCTGGCGTCGAGCCGGCCCAAGAAGCGCGCAGGGAGGAAGAAGTTCAAGGAGACGCGCCACCCTGTGTACCGCGGCGTGCGCCTGAGGAACGCCAACAAGTGGGTCTGCGAGCTACGCGAGCCCACCAAGCAGAAGAGGGTCTGGCTTGGGACCTACCCGACACCGGAGATGGCGGCGCGTGCGCACGACGTGGCGGCGCTGGCTCTGAGGGGCCAGGCG
>BMAC01000501.1:194492-266311 GCA_014905375.1 Phtheirospermum japonicum
TTAAAAAAACTGGACTGATTTTAGCACTACAATACTGTGTAAAAAGCACAATGAACCTGGACATATAATTGCACTGTGCAATATTAGATCTAAGGTTAGAATTAGTCCATGACACGGGGTTCTCATTTCAACCTAATCTTTTATATATATATATATATATATATATATATATATATATTTAAAATCTTGAGTTGGTGTATGGTTTGATTGCTAGTGTGGAGTATATTATAGATATATATGCATGTGCGGCAAGAAATAGGTTTATTTGGTGAATTGAGTACTTTTTTACATCGGGTTAAGGTTAAACCTACCTACCTGTCACTTAATGTCGAGCCAAATCGAGCTTAAAATTGAAAAAAATATTTTCAACTTATAATCAATGAGTAAAAATGGGTCTATCCTTTAAATTTACATAATAGTCAAAAAGAAAAAGTCTTAGTAATAACTTGCACCATCAATGAGTGGTCTAAAGATCAAAACGCAAAATAAATAAAATAAAATACCAGGTGAACCACAAAGTGGGCTAATCAAAGGTAGAGAAAAACTCCCAACAACAAAATAAAGGAGTGAACCTCAAAGTAAGAGCAGAGGAGGCCCATGGAATTCAACCAAAACTCGCCAACCCAGAGTGGCAAGCCACCCATAATGGGCTTGTGTGCTAACCAAGTGTGACCAATGGCAAATGGGAAATTGACGTGGCCTATTCTAAGAGTTTTAATTCCATTTTCGTTACCATAGATTAAAAATATCATATATGACTAAATAATGTATAAAGAATCTCATCTCTCTGTCCTCCCATATCTTTGTCCTAAATGACGAACGTAATAACCAAAAATAAAAAATAAAAATATACTTTCCCTTAATTTATTATGACAGTAATCCTGTAAGTAAACAGTAATAAAAATCACTCCAATTTCTTAATTACGGGCGACTTATTTATCGATATGAAGACAAAGAAGAGACAAAAGATTAAAGGCAACTTGTTGAACTAGAAAACGGGGAGTCCAGAAAAATTGAGGAAATATACAAGAAATAAAATTAGAATCATTGACAATTCGTTTGGACACGAAGGGAAACAAGACGTAAGCCTGTGGCCTTTTTCTAGCTTTTCTATATGGTTTTATTTATTTTTTGTATTATATATATATATATATATATATATATATATATATATATATATATATATATATATATATATATATATATATATATATATATATATATATCGATAAACATACATACTGATCGTTGTGGTTGATGTTACTTGCATGTAATTAACATAAAATATGTTAACTTGATTATTTTTTTATACTTTGTTTTTTCCTTTGGAGGTACATATAATATGAGTTAGGAAGTATAGCGATTATTTGTTTATTTATTTATCGCCGTGATTGGGAAATAATAGTTCGTTGTTATTGCACATACTGTTTCTTAATTTTGAAAAAATACTGGTTATTATTTTCATGTATTGAATGAACTTTCGGACAGTATAAAAAAAATTTGTGTGAAATTAGGTTCGTGTGATAAGTATACGATTTGTCGGCTATTGTAATACATGATTATTTGATGATTTTTTCTGGACATTACTCTTAAGCCGATTGTGTGTGTTTTTTTGTTTTGTTTTTTGACTGTACATGGCTGCGGCGCTTATTTCCGTGCATTATAAAGGTGAGTGGGGCCAAAATAATAACTACATTAACTTCAAGGTGGTGGGAGTTACGATTAGTGCAAGCTGCAAGTATGAAGATTTGAAGAAGCTTGTTGCAGAACAAATAAAAGTTAATATGAACGATAAATGTGCTGTGTTGAAGTATCAGCTGAAGGATGAATATCCACCGATTTCGATAGAAAATGATGCATGCACAGAATTTTACAAAGAGTTGAAGGATAAGGAATGTAATTATACGAAGTTCCCGTTGTACACGACAATAACATAGATAAGGCACGGTATTGTTTTTTAACAGTTTGGGGAATGGAAGCCGAACTTCCTTTTGTCTCAAATTTCTTTTCCATACCCCGCACACCACCTGGATCCTCACCTACGTTAGAATCAGAAGCTTTATATCCTTTCTAGAGTCAAGTAAGGCAGAGCTTACTGTTAAACGAGAGATGTTTTTTTTTCCAAACTTCAAGCCTTTTCCTCGAGCTCTAGGAAGGCATTAGCTTTAGCTGCATCTTGATTTTTTCATGTTGTCAAAGAGTTGAGCAGTGGTTTTTCGTGTTGTCAAAGATTTGAATAATGAAAATAGATGGCGAGTGCCTATTCCCATTTCCTTGGAAGGAATATCCGGCCTAGCTAAGATCGGTGAGCCTTTCCCTCTTGTTAGCTGCTATTTTGGGGTGAAWGCAAATCTCGACCATACTTTTGTCTGAGTTTCCTTGCGACACCTGGACGAGGCATAAATGTAGGTAAAAACAACTCACACAAGTGCTGCGTTTGAGGGATGCAATGTTTCTTGATACAAACATAACAAAGTTCAGCATTTTCGATTTTACAAATGAGACAGCGAATGCAATTTTGCAGGAGTTTGATTTAAATTCGAATAAAATAATTGAGATACCACGTGAGAGAAATGATATCATACATGACGACATTCAACATGGTGACGTGACAACAGGTCAGTTATTCAGGAGTGAAGAAATTTTAAAAAGAACCTTGAAGTTCTTTGCGCTAAGCCAGAAATTCGATTTTAGAGTTGTGAAGTCGTGCCATAAATAGTATTACGTCACATCTTTAGATGATAAATGTGGTTGGTGTGAAAGCTTCCTATGTTGGTAATTCTGATATCTTCAAGGTACGTTCCATGCACAATACACACACATGTCCGATAGATAAGAGAATGAACAAGCAGCGGCAAGCTACTTCGTTGATTGTGAGCGACTTTATTAAGAAAATGTTCTATAATTTGAAAACGACGTATACACCAGCAAACATAATGAGGGACATGAAGGATGACTATGGGGTTAATTTGAACTACAAAAAATCATGGAGGTCGAAATGAAAAGCAATGGAGGAACACTAGTACAAAAAAACCATTCTAGAACGCCTTAGGAGGCTACGTTCTAGAATATCGTCCGGTGTCATTTTCGTAATAAAAGAGTCACATACTAGAACGACTTTAAAAAGGACGTTATGGTATATTCGATATCCAGAACGTCTTTTAAAAAGAAAAAGGCGTTCTGATATATTCAATATCTAGAAGGCCTTTAAGAAAAACGTTCTGGTATATACAATTATTTAGAACGTATTTTGAAAAGACGTTCTAGTATATCATATTATTTAGAACGCCTTTCCTAAATATGTTCTAAAAAAAATTTACTTTGGTCTCCAACAACACAAATCCCGTTTGCCCTAGCCTCCCTTACTCTCCTCCTCCGATCCAAAAACAGAATTCCCTCGAGTGGTCGTCCCTTACCGTCTAAGAAATTAGTGTACATTTAATACCTCTCAGCTCCAACAATGGCATCCGCTGCTGCACCCTCCACTCTCCACCTATCAATTTTTCAACCGGTGACGCTCCGCACAAATTTGGGCGACATCAAGTGTGAAATCTTTTGCGACGAGGTCCCCAAGACTGCTGAGGTACATGTTATTTTGTCCTCCTTTATTGGTGACTGCTCATAACTCATAAGTATATTTTTTTGATTACTGCTTAATTTTGATGCTTTTAGCTTTCAACTTATAAAACTATAGAAATTTTCAAAGCCATGAGTTTTCATAGTCTAATTTTAGGTTTACCTGTGAAATCTAATTATGTATCGACTTGTTCTTGAATTTTCATTGAAAATGAAATTCTCATCAATTGTAATGGATGTAGTGGAATGATTAAGTTAAACTACCGGATTGCACAATAAAATGTTAGCCAAAACTACGAGAATGAATTCCTTTCTCTATACATAATAATTTATTTGCATTAAATATACTAACAAAAACATATACGTAAAAGAACCAGAACGTGAAGTTTGGAAAATAATACCTCTTTCTCAACCGCATTTGCTTTATCACATGTTGGACAATTCGACAAGTTATCATTAACACCAAACAATATAGCGTCAAATGATGGCCTCGACGACTGAACCTCTTTGTGATCAACATTTGGTCCAAAGTTGCTAACAAGAGGTGGTGTGCCAACTGTATCAGTGACGTCTGCCGCCTTCTGAATGAAATATTAATTTATAACTTAAATCATAATATGCCTTGACATTTATTAAAATAAATAAATAATCGATGTAAATAGTTTGATAAAAATTATGATTGTCAATGTAANAATAGTAGACTAAAGTAGCAAGATTATAAATTTAGGATTGTAACTAGAAAGTATGAAATATATTTGGAACTATATAATTACACTAAACTTAATAAAGTTTAGGATTATGAAGGCTTGATAATTAAAGAAACTTAGTAAATCACTATTTTTTGCAAAGAGAGACAATGTAGAATAGAGAGATTATAGAAGATGATAGATTGGTGTGAGAGAATGAGTCAGAAATGAGGGGTATTTATAGGAGTGAAAAAAAAAGGCGGGAAAACCACCAGTTTTGGACCAAACCGACCGGTTTTGGTTCAAACTGCCAGTTTGATCAATGGTCACTTGATCTCGACCGTTGATTTCAAACCAGGCGTTGACCACGCCCAATAACTACTGTTGACCGGTTGAACTGCCGGTTCGAATCGACCATTTTTTTTTAATTCTCAAACCGGCTGTTTAAACCGCCGATTTACGGTTTGACAAAAGGTGGAACCGGACTGTCATAACGGCATTTTGGGTTCGGTTCCGGTTCAAACCGTGGTCAACGGTTTTCCCAACCGTTGACCGCCAGTTTGAACCGGCGGTTTGGTTGGTTTGCCTGAACCGGTAGACACGTCTATAGTACGTCAGTAATTTTAATTTAAAAAAAAGGTTTTAAGGGGTGTAGTCTTCCTATATGTCACTGAGGGGATTCGAACACGCGACATCTCGCGCTTCAAGCCTACCTAAGACCGACTAGACTAACTCGATCTCTAGTAAGTATTTGACATCATAAATATATATACATACCTAAGTTATATATATAATAAATAATATAATTATAATATGTCTACATATATTATATATGTATATACTATATATATATATATATATATATATATATATATATATATATATATATATATATATATATATTTGTATATAAATGTTCTTACATAAAACGATAAGGATATGTACCATGATATTCTGATGATGATAATAATTATGATAAAAAAATGTGATAAAACAGAAAAGATCAAACCTAATATTCATTTGTATAAATGAATAAATGCATAACGCCAAAAAAATGGTAATTATTAGCTAGTTTGTCAAATTATACAAAAAAATATTTATACATAAACAAAATGAAAAGTTCTCATAAATATTATATCGTCATCCGAGTACCAACACATGTAGTCTTTTATATATATAACAGATACATGAACACAGATATGAATAGAACTTTATTACGTGGATATAATTTTCTATCTTAAATAAACTATAAGGCATGGATATAAATAAACTTTATCACCATTGGAAAACAATAAAGTGATAGGCTTGACAAGACATAACATAATATAATTATGACATCATTTTTTCCCCTATCTAATGTCTGGTTGATGAGAGTGTGTGATTTATTTAGTAGCATTCTTCACTAGCTCCTCAAACAACTGTGTCGGCACATCAATATCAGCAGGTTCGATATCATCAAGCGACTGTACATAGGAGTCCGTTGATTCGTTATCGGTCTCCTTAGAAAATAAAACAAAATAAGAGAAAGAGTTATTTTATAGACATATATGAGGCATAAAAAATATAAAAGATACAATGTGTCTATTCTATGTAAGATTTTACACAAATAATTCAGAGTTTCTCAACCTGGGTATCATTGCCTTTGACGCAATCCGTCTTTAGGTTAGACAGTACCTTATAACAAAGATGATTTATTGTATATTAATAATTGCACAAAAAAGAACACATCATTCATAGTAAAACCAAAATTTGAATGAAAAATGTTAGCAAAAAACAAACCACAATGGCATCTTGTATCGATTGAAGTCTAAATAACACATCAACAGAAAAATCATTGAATAGAACTATGAGTTTCTCCATATCGATCGCAATTACGTTTTATTTTCAGGACAATTCATCCATTCTGCTACTCAAATCAGTAGGTATAGATCCCGATGAAGAACTTGGTGGGGGCATCACAACGCAACCACTGGTTACGACCCTTGAAAAAATCACCCAACTCCAGTAAATTCTGCTCCTCCTCTGTTGGGGTTATGTTGTTGAACTGCAACGAAACAAGCTATTAGTTGATGTGTATGTTAAGTAAACTGATGGAATAGAATACAATGTGGAATGAAAAAATTATTGATTGTGTTACCTTGCTTGGGGGTAAACTGAGAAAGTTTGGCTTTATCTCTTTGTTATTTTATTCCCCTATGGACCACCACTTTAGCATCCTAGGTATTGAAGACTGACCAACATGCATACACGCTATACCAGTCGCATTCTCATAATTCTCGTAGAACCACCACTGTAATGATATAATGAAGCCACGCAATCTGTAGTATATGAAACGAATTTTCCCCTTCTCGTAATTATTTGCAGCACTCTTTTCCTTTCCATAACACTGGCCTTTTAAATGTTCCATGGTGAATTGATAGACTTCCTTGCCCTAAGGATAATCATTTACTGCAGCAATGTCTAATAAGTCGATGTAAGAATGATCCACCGATGGTGACAATTGAGAACCAAGTAGAAGATTGACGAGTAAGTGCAGGGAAGCAATCTTGACAGCATCTTCGTTGGTTGTAAAATTTCCCATGATAACCGTGTTATTACTAACCGCACCCATGTACTATTTGCACCCTTATGTTTCTATTTTTGTTTTTCTTAACTAACCACACCCATAAGAAATTATCTAAACTACCATTGATAATAAATTATGTCAAATTAATACCTCAACCCACATTACTATCTACACCTATTTGAAAAAAAAAAAAAAAAGATAACGGAAGCGAGTAGTGAAGAATAGAAGAACGAAAGGAAATGAGAGGAAGAAATTAGTGACTCCACCAACCGGCACACGAGCTCCACCATGTCAGTCGAGCAACCACCAGCCAATACATGTAGGTTTTTGGTCAATTTTTGCATGAAAATTGGTAGGAAGATGTTGGAAATGAAAACCATTTTCGATCCCTGATGACCAAAAATTGCATTAGTATTCGGTAGGAAGATGATGAAAATGGGTGCCAATTTAAGTCATCAGTGACCGAAAATGGATTCCATTTTAGTCATCACTGACCAAGAATGGATGACATTTTCAGTCATTAGTGACCGAACAGTTTACTTTTATTTTTCTTTTCGTCTATGGAATTTTTTTTTTTTTTTCAAATTTCAGTGCAGTGTTGTAGAAAAATGATCCCAACTTCTGCGAGAAGAGAATTTACACAAAGTCAAGAGAATAACCACAATTATTTCTTCAAAAAATAAGAATGTAATGCTATAATGTTATTTCACAATGATCTTTGAATTAGCAATTCAAGACTTTTTAGATTATCGTTGATTGATTATAGTTATATTATTTTATTGTAAGCTCGAGATTATTATTATTATTGATAAATACTAATATTCTGATGTCCTATTATCATTCATAATCGTCATCTTCCTCCACATCATCAATTCTCTCCCGCAACAATTTAGGTTTGGTTGCACGATATGCCCCCACTTTGTTCACCACAATCAACATACCAAGCCCGTTTGCATCCGTGCGTCCCCAGCTTATCAAATGCTCACGAGTCTCAAAATATTGGTGTGTTGTAAAGTCATTTTTATAATCCATAACTAACTCATTTGTTAATGAACTAAAGACACTAGGTTATGTAAAACACATGTTTGATTCCTGTTATGAGTTAACAAAAAAAAAAGGAGAAAAATCAATACATGTTGGTCTAGTATTGTATACTATTCGGTCAATAATTGTTGAAAATTGCAGGAAATTTTGGTCAAGAATGGCTGAAAATCGCAGCAAGTTTCGGTCACTAGAGGCTGAAATTTGCAGCATATTCCGACCACTTGTGACTGAAAATTACAGTAAATTTTGGTCACAAGTGACTGAAAATTGTAGCAATTTTCAGTCACAACTGGCAGAAGTATGCTGCAATTTTCGGCCACTTGTGGCTGAAAATGTGGACAATTTTTGGTCAAACATGTCCAAAAATTGCTGCAAGTTTTAGCAGACCATAGCCTAGAATTTCTTACATCTTCGGTGTACTGTGACCGAAAATATCGCGACGAGTTTTTTATATTTCAAGCTACAACTAACCATAAGAGAAAACAACAAAATAACCGGACAAAAAGGTTACATTGCTTGTTTCTATATCTTTTTTATCATCCATTATTTTTGCAATCTTTGAAGAATTAGGGTATGAAGATAATCATTTTATTTTGTGGATATGTTATTGAATTTCGGCTGCATTGATTGTTGTTATCTTGAGAACAATTCTTAATTTAAAGGTTCTTAAATTCCTGGTTAATTGATGCTAGTTGCAGGTTAAATTCACATAATTTATGAATTTTGATGACAAGTTTTTTTTTTTGGGTTGACAAGAAATGCTACTTTTTGCCATATTATTATGCAAAACTCAATTATTGATTGGTAATGCACTTGTAGTATATTTCTTTTGTTGTTGTGATCAAAGTTTTTGTGTGTTAAACTATAAACGACAACAGCCTTGGTGTGTGGCTGACATATATGTGCATACTATTATGTATGACATTATTTATTGCTACGAAATATGTTATTTGTTCTGCTGTGCTAAGTTCAATATTCTCCATTGCTAATAACAGTGACGTTTGATGCTAATTTTGAATGTGTGTTAGGTTAAACTGTTGAAAATAGGGCATGGTAAAATTGTGATATGCTTTTCAAAACTGTATTGGTGTTAATTCAGAGTATTGTGTTATTGTATTTATTGTGTGTTAGTTCTCTAAGTAATTATAGTATTTTGAGTCTGCATTTTAATAATTGTGTTAGTAGCACCGCACTGTGAATAATAAATATTGTATGGTGATAGTATTATTATTTTTTTTTACTAATGTTAGATTTTATTTTTGAACGTATCATGTTATTGGGGTAAAAAGAGAAGCAATATGGAAATGGGTAAAAGATGAAGAAAAGAAACAAAAGTGCAGGCAAAATGGCGACGACAACTAGTAGTAGAGCGACGGTGCAGTCACAGTTTATAACAAACTTCTCATCACTATTGGGCCCTGGAACCTTGCACAATTGAAATCACACTTTGTTGAGCTTGAATATAGTTTTCAGATGAGACCCTGATTTTGATGGTTGTATACTCTTGTTTTAGGACATATTTGCATCTTCTGAAAAAACATTAACGAAAAATTAGATTTGAAAATAGTCGAGACCAGGAGGCCAGGGGAGTGGTTTATCTCTGGGCAGAGAAATGTTTCGACAGTGTTTGTTAAATGGGTTGACATATTGAATCCAAAATTCTTGGAACGGTTCCGGAACCGGGTACCCGGTCCTTATTTGAGTTTTTTCTTTTTTAAAGTTTATAATAATAAATTAGCTAAACTACGTATACACTATGTCATTAATTACTAGTTCAATTGCATATATTAACCCAAAAGAGGTCTGAATATTATAATATCCGACTCTATATTAAAAATTCTGTACAGGGTACCCGATTCAAGAACCGGTACAAACAGATACCCAGTCTGGAATCGGTCCCACCGGGTATCGGGTCTTAAAAGTCTAAACCCAAAACCAGAACCGATCATAATCAATTTCAAGAATTTGGAACCTGAACTGGTACCGACGAGTTCGGTTCCGATATTGCACCCGACGAATTCCAAACGATTGTAGGTCCGAGACCAAGTTCTCAATATTTATGCTCACCCCTAGTCCACAGAGCAACCCATTTGTTTCTTTAATAAAATGAGAACTAGGTGATGTCACTCCACAACCTCTCGTGCTTGTTATGTTTGTAATATATTGTCGATTTATTTATCTACATACAAACATTGGATGAGCATTAATTCCTGCATGAAATAAAATCGCATTACCATTCCATAATTACAACATCTCTGGGAACAATAAGAAAAAAAATATATGATAACAACAAAATATGATAATAGCAACCCAAATTTACATTATTAGCATTGCAAGTACAATATATTAGCCATGAAAAAAACATCTAAAGAATTACTACAATCCATAAACATATCATCATATTGCATCTCAGCATTATAAATAGCATTATGTTGCTCATTAATTAGCACTATGTGAATTTTATAAAGAAAACAAAAGTACTAAAATGGTAATAAAAAGTTCGCTATTTTATAAACTTAATTCTCAAAATAATATAATTTATCCTTACACGTCCATTTGATCAAGATTAATGGATTAGTTAGGTTCCTGATTCCCACCAACTGGGATTGGTTCTCATATGATCTCAATCATATTTCATATATATGTCTACGGTGCCGTGAATGCACCATGCCCCCTACTCTCCTGCATTTACATCTATTAATTGTATAATTTTATAACCTTCAGTTAATCTAATGGTTTTTATTAAGTGAAAAATTATAATTTTACGGCACCGTCGAAGATTATATATATATATATATATATATATATATATATATATATATATATATATATATATATATATATATATATATATATATATATGTGGGTGGGTTTAAATAGAACCATGTCATTAAATGCGAACCTACGAACTAATACTTTTATTATATACTAGCAGTGCTTTTATTATACAATCAGCGAACTAGTGCTTTTATTATATACCAGTAGTGCTTTTATTACAATTACAATACTTTATTAATATATTTTCACCTACATACATCAGTAGTGCTTTTATTAGACAATTCTAATGCTTTTAATCAAATAAGAAAATACACAAAAAATCTGATCCATCCATTTAATTAGATCTAAGGCCCATAATTGACCCTAGGTTCACATATAATGACATGGTTCTCAATTGAACCTAATCATATATATATATATATATATATATATATATATATATATATATATATATAATACTCCCTTCGTTTTAAAATAAGTGTCGTTTTAGAAATTCAATTATATTACAAATTAAGTGTCGTTTTATAATTTTCTACTACTTTATTCCAATTTTATCCCCCTTATTTTAAAAAATGTAAATAAGTTTATGGTAATAGAATAACTAAAGGGAAAGAATGAAAGTAATTAAATGAAAATATTATTAATAAATTGAGGATATGTTGGTCAAATATTTTTTTCCTTAATTTTGAACAAAAATTCTAAAACGACACTTATTAAGAAACGGAGGGAGTACTAAGTAGACATGCGAATCCGGTTAAAATTGGATGATTTTTTAACCGGCAATTACAAATTGCCGATTTTTTTAACCGGAAAAAGCTAAGCCGTAACTGACCCGGATAAAAATCGATTTCGGTTACGATTTGAAAACCGTCGGTTAGCCGGGGTTTTTTTAAGTTGATCCCGACCGTTGATTTTCTTTTTCTTTTTAATCGAAAATCGGTGATTTTTAACTGAAAACCGTCATTTTTTTTAACTGCCTGTTATAACTGGCCATTCGCGGTTTAAGATTTTTTGAAACCGAAAACAGACCGCCAAAAAGCGGCTCACGGTTTCGGTTCTAACGAAACCGCCGGTCACCGGAACCAGATCAACACCTCTAATTACTAGAATTTACCAATTACAGTATATAATCCAATCAAAAATCAACCCCCAGTTCGTGACAAGATCAAATCAATGCCAACCCACTGCTCCCCAAAGCAAGTTCTGAATTACCAAAATGGCAAACTCGCTCAAATCACATCCCTTGATAGACCTCACATGAGAATCATCTGGACTTGCCAAGAATTTTCCATAACTATTAAATCACAACAAATTCAGGCCAAAAAAAAAAAAGGTTGGAATTTAATGCCATGTCAGATGCTCTGACGAAACATAAGGCGCGTGAGCAAATTTTAAAACAAAGATTAAAAAACTAATTAACAAGGTCAACCCCTGGTCACTGCTCAGTCTAACATATGATATGAGATTTAATTGCACCTAAATCACACACCTAAGATTCCAGTTTGTTAATCAAACCAGCACCAATTTGGATTAAACTAGTCTGAAACCAAATTTAAAATCCAAACCCATTTTTTTAATCAAACTTGAGATTCAAAAAACACCACAGCAAGAAGCATCCATGCTTCTTCTAATTTGAATAATCAAACTTTTACTTGTTAAATATCCCAACTCTGCTGCATCATAATAGTAACTGAATATATAGCTTGGCTGGCTCCACATACTGTTCTATTTTCCCTGCTTAATTACCAAATTGTACTACAGCTTTTTAATAAATGCTCTGTTTTTCATTATTCTGAAAAATTGTACTGCTTTTTTCAGGGCCATTTGCTTCATTTTAAATAGGAATACTACTATATATTCTTGCCATCGCTCTCTCTCTCTCTCTCTTTTTTTTTTTTAAAACAATTTTTCATGGATACGAGTTTGGTTGGAGTTAGAGCAATAAGGGCATTGCCAATTAAGCCCTTGTTGCTAAAAGATCACCTGTTGGATGATATGAGCTCATGCTCATCCAACGGCTTCAAATCGTTCCCCAGAAGACCACAGTGCTGCACCACCGTCCGATTCCTTCACCGCCAACAACAGAAAAAGTATTTGACTTCCAACAAACCGCCTTCAAAATCAGCTCTTTCGGCGTTTTTGATCGTCGTCGCCGCCGCCGTAAAACGCCTCCCCTTCGCCGCCGGCAAGCCACCGGAAAAGACCAAACCCAATTGCTCGTCTTTGGGCCGGAGTTTTTCTAGGAGGATACTCGAGAAAAGTGGTTTCTTGAAGAAGAAGAAGAATAAGAAGCCGGAGCAGAGAGCGATTGGACGGTGGAAATCGTTCGATCAGCTGATGAAGGAGGAATCGGAGCCGTCGGCTCGGTCCGACAGCTGGTCCGGGAGCGATTTCACCGTGTCCGACGATTGCTCCAGCGGTAAATATTCTTCCTCGGAGGTTAATTTAAAATTACACGACGTCGTAAAAGATGGAGTGGGAAACGGTGCCGTTTCCAAAGATGGCGGTAGTGCCAACACCACAAAGGTTAGATTTCTTTTAAATAATTATTTAATGAAATATTTGATATCACTTAATGGGGTAGTAATGATTTACTACGTTAATTTTAAGTTAACAACGTTTTGAATGCAATTTTTCAGATATAAAATACATATGAAGAATGACAGTAAATTTGCTAATTTAGAGTGTTTAGAATACTAGATGTACCCATAGTTACCCTTCGTGTTTGAATTTGAAAGCATATTAAACATATGGATCGGTGAATTTTTTTTGAGTTTTTTGATAAATAATAAAGAAAGTGAGCGGGGAATTTTGAATCAATTAAAAAAATAATTAGAAGTTTGGGTAATAAAATAATGGTGCGATTTCACGGCGGTAAAGATGGAGTGGAACCAACCAGCTGGAGCTACACGTGCGGGTTATATTGAGAACCAGAAATTGCCACTTTTGCTTACGTGTGATTATTTACTATAGAATATTAAAGTATAAAAAACATAGTAATTAACGTTTTATTTACATTATAAAACTCGCTTGCACATTTCTCCCTTATTCTCTTGGTTATATAAGTAATCTTTTCGAATTTCCGAAAGAGGGCCTTTATCCTTGTGAGATAATTTGTCTTATTAATTTAACTTCCATTGTGATTGTTTGCTTAGATTTGGTACATACATACATGCATTTTGCCCCAATCTGATGAGTGCTAATAAAAAGCCATATGTTTTCTAATACCCCGACTAATGGTTAAGTTTGACAATTGCCCATAATATGCATTAGAGAATATGATCTGGAGATAATTCCTAAGAGAAAATATAATTCCAACCTTGCATATGCTATGTTTAGGTTGGCCCCAAAATTATTATTTCAAGGATTAGAAAAAAAAAGGCTTATATAATGAGTTTATCTAATAAATAAATTGATCTTAAGTTATTCATCAGGAAATTTACATATTTCAAGTACTTGATGACACTTTAAAGAAAATATATATGTACCACGTAAGAAAACCTGCACTTTTAATTAGAACATACTTAGGGTTTTATTTATTTAATTATTTTCAGTATTTAAAAAAAAAAAAAAAAAGTATTTCAACCTTTTGCTGTCAGACACCCCATGCATCTCCACATATTTTTACCCTGAGCAGGCCCCTGGGTGCATGTATAGATACCCTTATGCATTCTTGCAGTGACTCATAAAATTTATGTGGGTCTAACTAATCATGCTCTTGATGAGCTTGTCATTTATGAGACTTTATTATGAAATCCCACTTTTGTTGCAATATCAAACTCTGTAGGGGTCCAACTCAACGGCCTCATGGTTGCTTCTTTCAAGTTTTTGGACCATTTTGCTCTAACAACATGGGAATTGATTTTATCCATTAATCCTTTCTTGATCATATGCCACGAGATCAAATAATTAGGTGGTTGATTAAAATAATTACATTAATATGCATGGATATTTGAATTCCTTAAACCTATTAATGACATGATTGAATTAGTCTAAATGTTTTTGATGAAGCAGTGGAAAAGCGATCAAGAGAAGGAACAGTTGAGTCCGGTGTCGGTGTTGGATTGTCCTTTCGATGATGACGTCTCTTCTCTTTTCCAACACAGACTCGCTCGTATGGAAGGTAATATATCGATCCTCTTTAATTAATTAATTGGTCGTGTTGTCTCATACTATTATGTTTCATTAATCATAATTGTAGTAATAAAATGCTATTTTCGTGTATAGGAACGAAAATGAAACTGATGAAGAAGATTCAGAGATTCGAGTGTCTTGCTAAGCTTGAGCCGGTGAACCTAGCTACACAATTTGCATTACAACAAGACAATTCCGATAATGAATCCTCTGGTTCGTCTTCTGTTGACGAAAATTCCATGTCTTCTATTGACGAAAATTCCATATCAACTATCGAAGAAGAAGAAGAAGAAGAAGAAGAAGAAGAAGAAGAAGAAGAAGAAGAAGAGGCATTGGAATTACTTCATCAAATGAAGGCCAATTATTTGCCATCTTATCATGACCTCAAACTAAAAGAAGATAGGTTGTTAATGGATTTCTTTAGAGAAAAAATTGCCGATAAATGTGCAAATCCGGAGAAACAAAGAGGCCGCGTGTCCTCGTTTGGTGAAGGGTTGTTGGAGGAAGCGGAAAATTGGATAAAAGGGAAAAGAACATGTGAGCATTTTATCGAATGGGAGGTTAAGAAGAACAGACAAGCTTATGTAGAAGACATGGAAAAACGGGGCGAATGGAGAAAATTGGATCAAGAAAAGGAAGAGGTGGTTTTGGAGTTGGAAAATGAGGTTTTTGTTGAACTTATGAATGAGGTGTTTCTAGACATCTCAATTTAAGGTAACATGTTATAGGTGGAACTATGGTGATGCGGGTTGTGTCAATATGGGGAATGCTCGAGGTTGTTTCGGTCTTTTTGTTGCTTGTGGGAGATATATGGATAAAAACGACAAAAGCCAGCTCGAATGATTTATGGATTATGCAGTGTGGATTTGAGGTTTTGTTTTTCTTGGGGAGAAGGAGTTAGTTAGTTGATTTCTCCATTAAGGGTTCTCAAGCTTTTGCATGGTAACTTGTTTCAACCTCCGGTTGAGAAGCAGCTTATTATGTGTGGTAAACTAGATTGTAGCTAATTAATGTGTTGGATAGTTTTGAACTCATTGTCAATTTACCATTGACATGGAAATTATTGTGTTATCCATCAGTTATTTAATGCACCCAATACAAAAGGATGAAAAGAAGCATATGTAATTTGGGATTCATCATGTGATCACTTGATATTGTCATAATAACCCGTGTATTGTTCATTAGCCTTCAACTTATAAATACTTGAAACAAACATATTTCATAATTATTTGGGATTGAACTCATCATAAAATATACAAAAGATAATATCAGTTATTTGACGGTGTGTTGTTTCATTATCACTTAAAACGTAACAAGAGCAACATAATAAAATATTAAATCGGTTTGAATGCTTATTAGGCACTTAATGACAGGAATTGAAACACAATTGTGGGTGTTCACTAAAAAAACCAGCAGTTTTCCGAGGTTAAAATCGAGGGAATTGACTTCCCTCGGAAAATTTCGAGGGAAATACCGAGGAAACAAAAATTCCCTCGGTATTTTCCGAGGGAAGGCGATTCCCTCGGTTTTCCCTCGGAATTCAGGCGTCATTCTTCCCCGCCATGATTTCCGAGGAAAAAAATCGACGGATTTGCGAGGGACTTCATTTCGAGGGATTTATTCCCTCGGAAAACCGAGGGAAATGCATTTCCCTCGGAATGTTTTTATTTTATTTTTTTTAATTGAAAAGCTTCCGAGGGAATACGATATCCCTCGAAATGAAACCGAGAGAATCCAAAATCCCTCGATTTATTTTTTATTTTTTTTAAATATTAATTAATTAAAAAAATATAAAAAAATAGGAGGGGTGCGTCTCGTCATCGTGGAACCACAGGGTGCATCTATTACTCAGATTTTTCTCCAACAAATTCAAAACCAACCAAAATCACCCCTCTTCACCGTAGCAATGATAAAACATTAATGCTACAGAAAGGATGGAAGGAATTTATAGAGAGCGTCACTCTATAGGCTTCGGATACTTCTTAGTGTTTGAATACAATGGGAAGTCAGAGTTTAATGTCGTCATATTTGATAAGTCTGCTGTTGAGATTAACTATCCAATCGGCTAGAGATAAAAACGAGCACGTGCGTTTAGGATGCGTTTTCTATTTTTTTTTCGATTTTAGATGAATAATAGAAAAAAAAATGGAAAAATAATAAAAAATAGAAACAAGACCCAAGAAATTACGACCGGGGCGGGGAGGGGTGCGCCTTGGCGTCCCGGAAATAAACCCTATTTTTTTCCTATTTTTTCACATTTTTTTTTATTTTTTGAACATTCCGAGGGAATACAGTAAATTCCCTCGGAATTCCGAGGGATTACTCATATTCCCTCGGAATGTTCAAAAAATAAGAAAAATCGTAAAAAATAGAAAAAAAAAATAAAAACGAAACCGATCCTATCATCTTAGGCACTTGGGGTGGTTTTGACCCCAAATTCGATCGAAGAATACCAACGAGCACGTGCGTGTCCACACGTGTCGTGGGATTTGACCAATAATAAGATTACGATCGATCGATAAACTCCTTCGGTTGAATATAGCTAATAATTTGAAGTCAGCCATGGAGCATATTCCAATTTTCAATGAGTTTAAGAGTCCGTGGTGGCTTAGAACATTTCATTCTATGTATTACTTGAGAGCCTTTAATTTTTTTCTATGATCGATTTTGTTACTTTTTTCATATGTAATTATAATTCATCAATATTCATATTTCGTTTATTGTTTGTGTTGCTTATTTTTATTTTATCAAATTTTCATTTTTTTTAAGTTTAATCTAATTTACACTATAATTATATTTTAACTATCAATAAATATTTGCAGGATTTTCTAGATGCACTTGCAATTACTCCTTTTGTGGCAAAGTTGGCTCATAGTCTCTTGACATGCTGGAAATCAGAAAATCTATTGCTATTGGTGCCAAACGGCCTAAGCCGAACCCAAGTCCAGATGGTACTATTTACTATTTTTTTTTTATTTTTTTAAATTTAAAATATTCAAGTTTTACATTTTTTTAATGTTTAATTTTGTTTTATATTATTTATATAATTATTTTTAAGTGGATATATGTTGTTTTGAAATAAATATAATATTATTTTTATTTTATGACCTAACATATGTAAAATAACTATACCATTTTTAATAAAAAGATTATCATCATTATTTTTTTACATATAGAAGCTAAGCATTACTTTACCCAAAACGCTGAATTGGATTTACTTTCTAATTTATTTCTTCTCATAATAAATTGACCGTCCATGTGAAATAATGAAGGGAAATTTCAAAATCCAGAAGTTTTGAAGCAGAAATCAAGTTTTTTATTTTGTTTTAGATTATTTATATAAGTATTCTTAAGTAGATATAATATTCTTTTCCACTTAAAAAAATCAATAAGAACTTTTCATCCTCAAAGTCAATTATTGATCCTTAAAAAAAAGTGTTTTTTATGAGATTGGTGTTTAGGAAAAAATAATTATATAAAAGTGAAGATTTGTGCAGTAGAAAATGAATAAACAACATCAAAAAGGACCCCAAAACAATTATGAAGCATGTTTAGTATCTCCTATTATTGTTGCTTTATGTTAGTTTTAGTACCAATTTGTGGAGTATTGTGATGATAACTTCTAAGTTCAGATTTTGTTGTTTGGGCTGTAATATAGTACGCAATCTTTTTTTTAGTTTAAGTTATTAATAAAGCTGACAACGATTCAGGATGTTTTTTGTATGTTTCATAATATTTAACTTCACAACTAATAAATGAGTTAAAAGTTTGACAAATCATTCTTATTTATTGTAAGATAATAATTAGTTTAACTCATTTATAATTTATTATTTTAATTTACATCGTTTAATTCTCTCTTATGAATATAATTGTGAATCAGTGCTACTTAATATTATAAATTGAATTAAATATTTAAAAAATCAATTTCTAACTTTATCAGATATCGTGGTAAAGAAGACTAGGATGACTCTACTTAATACGATTGAAGAAAATGTCTGTGTGCCGTCTGCATTGAGTGAAGTTAACACTATCACATCAGGTTTGGAAAAAGATCAAATCATTCCAAAAAGAAAAGAGGGAAGACCACCTATAAGAACAAATCTTGCCAATCAAGGTAATCATAATAGCATTAGTTCTTTATTAAATTTCATATAAAATTGTAAATTAATTTTAATAACACTATCATGTCAGGTTCGGGAAAAAATGAAATCACTTCCAAAAGAAAAGCGGGAAGACCGTCTCGAATAACAAATCTTACCAATGACGGTAACCATGATAGCATTTAGATAATTTTCTCTTCGTTTTGTCTTTTTGAAGTTGCTTATGGTCGGTGGGGAAAATTGAAGTGGTTATTATTGATCAATAATTCATGTTTGCTGCCAATTGTTTTCTTTATATATATACAAATCGAGCAAAAAAAACTTGTATGGGTAAGTAAGAAAATTAGCTTTGGGGAAGTGAAAAAAAGACACCATGCAATTTATTTTACCCGGCTAAAATAGTAAAAAATCTTTTCATAATAACTATGGTATGTCAAATTAAAAATTAATATAAACACACATATTTTTACCAGATTTATTTTATCAACTATTCGAGTATAAAAACTAATTAAAAATAAACTGCAAATCATATAAAAACATTGTATCAAAAGTTATTTGACCACTTTTTTTAATTAGAAAAAGTGCACAATACAATATGTCTTATTATATATTTTAATAAATATGTTATTATCAAATATTATTATATTATTACGATCCAATAAATTTTTATTTGAATTGGTCTAATAAGATAATGTAATCTTTTACTATCTTAGAAATAACAAACACAGGATCAAGTGGAATAGATTTGGAAAAAGATCAACCAATTCCAAAACCAAGAAGGGGAAGGCCACCTCTAAAATCAAATGTTGCTAAATACGGTAATCTTGAAAACACTCATGTCAAACTTAATTCCTATTTTAAATTAAGTCAAATTTTATTTTAATTATTATATACATTGCAATGGTTTTCAAATTATAAATAGTTAAATTTTTTTTATTTACAAATTCCAATTATCGTCAATATTTTTTTAATATATTAATTAACTACGATAATTTTATACTCCCTCCGTCCCACAAAGATAGTCCAGTATTCCATTTTCGTCCGTCCCACAAAGATAGTCCAGTTACCATATTTAACATATCATTAATTRRTCATTTCCACACATACCCTTAATTAATATTCTTGAAATACTAATTTTCTACCTTGTAAATTGAGAATTAATGATTACAATGCAAAATCTTACTATTTCAATAACAAATATACTAATTCCAACACTGATTTTTATAATTATTAATTGATATTAATAAATTCAAGAAGGGTATAATTGAAAAATACTAACTAAATTAATGACTTAACTATATAAACTACTCATTTCTTAATTTGTGTGAAACCAACCGCAGGACCATCAGTTTTGATTTTTATAATTATTAATTGATATTAATAAATTCGAGAAGGGTATAATTGAAAAATACTAACTAAATTAATGACTTAACTATATAAACTACTCATTTCTTAATTTGTGTGAAACCAACCGCAGGACCATAATTTTGGGATGGAGGGAGTAATAGATTTGGAGAGTGCTGAACCACTTCCCAAACAATTACAAAGAAGAAAGACCAAAACGACAAACCTTCCAAATGATGGTATATTTTTATCGACATTAATTTCAATACAAAGTCAAGAGTTTATATTAATTTGGTAATTCAGTAATATTAATTTAATTTCGATAATTAGATTGTAATGATTTAATTATATTAGATTATTGGGACCTTGGCGATCCTTCCTTCAAATGCGAACATTGTTCAGCATATTTTTGGTATGGCGAGAGACTGGACCCGCGTAAAAACACCAATTCTCCAATATACTCAYGATGTTGTAATAAAGGAAAAATCAAGTTACCAGAATTTAAGAAGCCACCGCAACTTCTATATGATCTAATATTCGGCGTAAGTGATAAAAGTCGACACTATTTGAAAAATATTAGATCATACAACAACATGTTTTGTTTCACTTCCATGGGTGGTAAGATTGATTCGAGTATGAATACGGGGAACTCTCCAACGATATTCAAAATCCACGGACAGAATTATCATTTAATCGGGAGTCTTCTTCCAGAGCAAGGTTCTATTCCAAAATTTGCACAGCTTTACATATATGATACTGAAAATGAAGTTCAGAATCGAATTAAGGTATGAATTTACGTTATACATACCAATCATTCCAGTTTTATTGGAATATTTATATTTTATTTAATATTCTTATACTATTCTTTTTTCACTTTGCAGAGGAAATAATGAGAAAAACTCTCTTCACAACGAAATTGTAGCAAACTTAAAATCCATGTTGGATAGTGAAAACAATTTGTTCAAGTCCTTTAGAATGGCCAAACAAACTTTTGGAGAGGATAATGTGGCTGAAGTGAAATTGCGTCTACTTGGGAGAAGAGGCAAGGATGGAAGAAAGCACAATCTTCCAAAAGTGGACGAGCTTGCTCTATTAGTTGTTGGCGATCTTGAACCTCAAAGTGGTAACAGGGATATTGTAGTAGAAAAGAGATCTGGTAATTTAAAACGTATCAACGAGTTGCATCCTTCGTACCTTGCTTTGCAATATCCATTGCTATTTCCTTATGGGGAAGACAACTATAGGGAAGATATATCTTTTGCAGAACATCGAAAACCTAAAGGCAAGGGRAGAAAATATGTGAGCCAGAGGGAGTTTTTTTCTCARCGGTTGCATGAGAGAGAGACTGAGMTACCCACTATTTTATATAGTCGARGACTCACACAACAATTCATAGTTGATGGATATACGATGATTGAYTCATCAAGATTGTGGTACGTAAGAACCCATCAAAAAGAATTACGAAGCGGATGTATAGTGGGATTGCTGATGCACTGTTACGAGGAGAAACAAATGGCTCAAYTGTTGGTACTCGCGTTGTCTTGCCGGCAACATTTACTGGCGGTGCTCGATATATGATTCAAAATTATCAAGATGCTATGGCAATTTGTCGATGGGCAGGTTATCCTGATTTATTTATTACATTCACATGCAATCCTAAATGGTCGGAGATTGTTCGCTTTATTGATAAAAGGAGTCTAAAACCTGAAGATCGGCCTGATATTATTTCTAGGATTTTCAAAACCAAGCTGGATGCTTTGATAAGAGATTTACGTGATAATGAAATTTTTGGGAAAATTATTTCAGGTGAGTATAAGGAAATTTAATATATTCATTTTATTTAATCTAGGAGTAGTAAATCGTTAATATTTGTTTGTATTTGATAATTTTACAGTTATTTACACCGTGGAGTTTCAAAAAAGAAGTCTTCCCCATGCGCACATACTTATTTTTCTATCAAAGCAAGACAAATGCCCAGATGTGGGTGCTGTAGATCGAATCATTTCAGCTGAGATTCCTGATGAAAATGAAGATCCAAGAAATTATTCTACTGTATCCGAGTTGATGATTCACGGACCATGTGGTCATTTACGGAAGTCTTCTCCTTGCATGGTTGAAGGAAATTGCACAAAACATTTTCCAAAAAAGTTTATAGATACCACTACTATAGATAATGATGGTTTTCCAGTATATAGACGAAGAAATACTGGAAGAAATGTTACAAAAAATGGTGTTCCATTAGACAACCGATGGGTCGTTCCACATAATCGTTATCTATTGCTGAAGTATGGAGCTCGTTTGAATGTTGAATGGTGTAACCAATCTAGATCTATCAAGTATTTGTTCAAGTATGTCAACAAAGGTAACGACAGGGTCACCGCAACGTTCTATCAGAACAAGGAAGGGGAATCAGAGGAGAAAAAGATTGACGAGATCAACATGTATTATGATTGTTGTTACATTTCTCCATGCGAAGCGGCATGGAGAATATTAGGTTATGAAATCCAGTATAAAACTCCACCTGTCATGCGATTGAGTTTTCATCTTCCAGGAGAGCATAATGTATTGTACAATGATAATGATCAGCTGGACGAGGTAATGAAATGCAAATCAACACATCATAGCATGTTTTTAGGCTGGTTCGAGGCGAATAAGAAATATCCAGAAGCACGGAGTTTGACTTATGTTGAGTTCCCTCAGAAATTTGTTTGGAACTCGACAACAAAAGAATGGACACATAGGCAGGTAGATTTATTCTCATTAGGACGAATTTACTATGTGCTGCCAGGATCAGGTGATAAATATTATGCTCGCTGCCTACTTAACGTAATTCGAGGAGCCCAATGCCACAAAGATAATGGAATACAGTACGATACATATCGCGATGCATGTTATTCTCTGGGATTGCTATTAGATGATAAAGAATATATTGACGGTATATCAAAAGCAAGTAATTGGGGATCAGCGCATTCTGTTAGAACTTTATTCGCAACCTTGCTTGCATCAAAATCTTTAGCACGTCCTGAAAAAGTATGGGAGAAATGCTGGAAAGATTTGTCAGATGACATTCTATACAATCAACGAAAGTTAAGAAAATCCAAAGGTAGAGATTATTGACATTTTTTTATTAACATCTATAATTTCTTTTTCTTTATTACCAATAATTGTAATGCCATTTTCAATGCATTTTTCTTTCTTCAGATTTACAAATGAGTGATGCTGAAATTCAAAATTTTGCGTTGCTAGAAGTTGACAATTTATTGCAGAGTATGGGAAAGAGTTTAAAGGATTTTTCTCCCATGCTAATTCCAAAGGTCGTCGATTCCTGTGTGTATCAAAATAGATTTATTGCTGAAGAATTGGAGTATGATCGTGAGGCACTCATTGAAGAGCATGGTAACTTGGTTGATAATTTGAATGTTGATCAGCGTCACGTTTATGATAAAGTCATGGATGCAGTACATTCGAACAAGGGTGGCGTATTTTTTGTCTCTGGATACGGAGGGACTGGTAAAACATTTGTTTGGAGGACGCTTTCCGCAACCGTTAGATCGAATGGCGGAATTGTTCTAAATGTAGCATCTAGCGGCATAGCTTCTCTTCTTCTACCCAAAGGAAGAACTGGTCATTCTAGGTTTAAGGTTCCTTTTTATCTCCACCAAGATTCATCATGTTCGATCTTTACTGGAACTCAACTTGCAGAATTAATGGTGCGGGCGCAACTCATTATTTGGGATAAAGCTCCCATGATGCATAAATATTGTTTTGAAGCTCTGGACAAAACTTTGAAAGATGTGACGGGATCGCAAAATAATGCAAACAGGCACCTTCCATTTGGAGGCAAAACATTAGTTCTTGGTGGAGATTTTCGTCAAATTTTACCGATTATTCCAAAAGGCACTAGACCAGACATAGTTCATGCGACCATCAATTCTTCGTATCTGTGGGCTCATTGCACGGTTTTGAGGCTGACCAAGAACATGAGGCTGCAGAATCTCAGTTCAGACCCCGATTGTGTCGAATTAAAAAAATTTGCCGACTGGATAAATAGTATAGGAGATGGAATAGTGGGAGGACCAAATGACGGAGTAGTTCAAATTGAAATTCCAGAGGATTTATTGTTAAGAGATGATGGTGACCATATTGCATCAATAGTGGCGAGCACATATCCACAATTTGGAAAAATAACTAACTGCTCTGCTTATTTGGAGGAACGTGCTATTCTTGCACCAACACTTGATGTCGTTGACTTGATTAATGAATATATGACGCCATTGAATGATGGAGATTGTAAAGTATATCTGAGCTCTGACAGTGCGTGCAAATCTGATTCGAACATTGATATATTGCAGGACGTCCACTCACCGGAATTTCTAAACACAATCAAATGTTCCGGATTGCCGAACCATGAGCTCAAACTGAAAATTAGAACTCCAATCATGTTGTTGAGAAATATGGATCATTCCATGGGGTTGTGTAATGGAACTAGGTTGGTTGTTACAAAACTTGGCGATCATGTTGTACAGGCTAAGATTCTTCAAGGAAGTAATGCAGGTGAGTTGGTTTTGATCCCTAGAATGACTATCACACCATCTGATCCGAGGTTGCCTTTCAAGTTCCAAAGACGATAATTTCCTATGATCGTGTCATACGCCATGACGATCAATAAAAGTCAAGGACAGTCTCTCTCCCACGTTGGACTTTTTCTGAAGAAGCCAGTGTTCAGTCATGGCCAATTGTACGTTGCTATATCAAGAGTCACCAATCGTAAGGGTTTAAAGATATTGATAGTCGACGATGAGAATAAACGTAGTAACAAGACCACGAATGTTGTGTACAATATTATTGGTCAGTTGGCACATGCGAAGCGACGTAGCGTCTTGATTTTTCCATATTGGAGGAGGGGTGCGTCTCGGCGTCGTGGAACCACGGGGGTCGGGCGTCGATCGTTTAGGACGCTTTTTCTATTTTTTTCGATTTTAAATGAAAAAATGGAAAAAAAACCCTGAAAAAATAGAAGAATTAGTAAAAAAATAGAAACGAGTCCCATCATTTCACGACCGGGCTGGGGAGGGGTGCGCCTCGGAGTTGCGGAACCACGGGCGTCGGACGTCGATCGTTCCGCACGCGTTTTCTATTTTTTCTCGATTTTAGATGAATAGTGGAAGAAAACCCAAAAAAATAGAAAAAATAGTAAAAAATAGAAACAAAATCCGAGAAATTACGACCGGGGAGGGGATGGGTGCGCCTCGGCGTCCCGGAAATAAACCCTATTTTTTTCCTAATTGTTTCTAATTTTTTCGATTTTTCACATTTTTTTTTATTTTTTGAAAATTTCGAGGGACTGAATAATCCTTCGGAATTCCGAGGGAATATTCTAATCCCTCGGTTTTCCGAGGGATTATTTCCCTCGGAAAACCGAGGGATTACTATATTTCCTCGGAATTACGAGGGATTTTTGATTCCCTCGAAAATTTCAAAAAATAAGAAAAAATCGTAAAAAATAGAAAAAAATAGAAAAATCAAAAAAACGAAACCAATCCTATCATCTTAGTCACGTGGGGTGGTTTTGACCCCAAATTCGATAGAAAAATACCAATAATCACGTGCGTGTCCACACGTGTCGTGGGATTCGACCAACAACAAGATACGATTGATCGATGAACTCCTTCGGTTGGAAACGCGAAGCGACGTAGCATCGTGATTTTTCCATATTGAAGGAGGGGTGCGTCTCGGCGTCGTAGAACCACGGGGGTCGGACGTCGATCGTTTAGTTCGCGTTTTCTATTTTTTTTTCGATTTTCAATGAAAAAATGGAAAAAAAAAAACCGAAAAAATAGAAGAATTAGTAAAAAATAGAAACGAGTCTCCATCATTTCAGGACCGGGTTGGGGAGGGGGTGCGCCTCGGCGTCCGCGGAAACCACGGGGCGTCGTATCGTTCCGCACGCGTTTTCTATTTTTCTTCGATTTTAGATGAATAGTGGAAGAAAACCCAAAAAAATAGAAAAAATAGTAAAAAATATTAAGAAGACCCAAGAAATTACAACCGGGGCGGGGAGGGGTGCGCCTCGGTGTCCCGGAAACAAAAACCCTGTTTTTTACGATTTTTTTTATTTTTTGAAATTTCCGAGGGAATCAAAAATCCCTCGGAATTCCGAGGGATTAATTCCCTCGGTTTTTTGAGGGATTATTTCCCTCGAAATGCTTGCCCTAATTTAATCAGCGGGCAAGCCCGCTGTTCATTCTGCGCAGACAGAAAGAAAAAGAAAGAAGAAGAAAGAAGAGGAAAGAAAAAGAAGAAGAAGAGGAAGCTGTCGAACTCCATCAGCCCTCGCCGCCGTCCAGAGCCTTCGTCGCCGTCCACAGCTCCGCCGCCGCTGGAACTCCCGCAGCAGCTCCGCCCGCCGCCGAACTCCCGCACAGCAGGTCGGCGCCCGTTCGCAGCCGTCGCCGCCGACCACCAGCAGCAGCTCCGCCCGCCGCCGAACTCCCGCACAGCAGGTCCGCCGCCCGTCCGCAGCCGTCGCCGCCGACCACCAGCAGCAGCTCCGCCCGCCGCCGCCCGTCCACAGCCGTCGGCCAATGTAAATTTTTTCAGTTTTTTTTTAATTTTTGTATATTATTTATATGTATTAATTCCATTTTTAATTTGTAATTATAGTTCAATTTAGGGTTTAATTTTCAATTAGGGTTTCAATATAGGTTTTAATTTCTAATTAGGGTTGTAGATTAGATTTTAATTTTCAATTAGGGTTTTAATTTAGATTTTATGGTTAATTTTAGAATTAGGGTTCAATTTAGGGTTAGTTTTAGAATTAACTTTAGGGATAATTTCATAATTATGGTTCAATTTTAGGATATTTAATCCAGTAATTAGAGTTCAATTTAGGAATAATTAAGTAATTAGGGTTCAATTTAGGAACAAGCAATTAATTAGGGTTCAATTTAGTAATAATTACATAATTAGGGGGGTTTGCTTTCAAATTTAGGGTTTATTCACCCATTATATTGTGTATATATTGTTCATGCATGGGAGGCCGTGGTGATCGGGCCGGGTTTAAAAAAAATTTGTATATATATTGTTCATGCATGGGAGGCCGTGGTGATCGGCCGGGGTTTAATTTTGTTTATATATAATATTGTCATTGGTGTTGTTGGTTGTATACCGTCGGATGTTGACGTGGGTTACGGCGCCGGCCGGGAGGTTTTGTCCCTCCAATAGCGGGTTTTCAAGTCTTATTTTTAAAAACGTGATAGGGTGTCACGCGATTTTATTTAAGTTTTCAAAATATTTTTAAAAAAATGTGACAGTGGTAACTGCTTATTTGGAACCTTGGCGAAGTGACGCGTTGCATATAGATTACTTGTTTCAAAATTAATATCATATAGCAAAATTTGAAACTAAGTTTCGAATTATTTCAATATTCCTTAGACCCGTTTGAGATTTAGTATCAAATATAGAATTTGATACTAAATTTCGAATTGTCCCATTTTTTGACAGTTTGAGAATGTGACTTGTAGTATGGTTATCTTATGTGTATGTTTTTTGTTTAGTTTTGAAATTTCGATTCCTGCATCTCCCTGATTGTTCTCGGGTGCACTGAAATATACGTGCACTACGAGAACTGGGGGGAGATGCTGCCGAAATTTTGAATCTAAGAAAAACACATATGTTAAGATAATACATATTACTAAAATGTCACGTTCTTGAATGGGATAGAAGCCTTACCAATTATAACTCAAATTCCACATTCTTCTCGTAATGCTGCCGAAATTTTGCCACCTTCTTTAATTCTATAACACGCTTAACACTCAAAAATCTTAGGATGGTAAATGATCGTAGTTGGATATACAAACGGAATATTTCCGGATTCCTAGAACACGCTTAAGACTCAAAAATCTGACAATCGTATAATGTTATGATGAGTTCCGATCGTAGTTGGATGTACGAGCGAATCGAAGACAGCTATTTATCCTCAAAATTCACGGATGGACTTGAGAGTTTTATTAAATTTGCGCAAGCGAATTCCACTCATAAGGAGGGACAGAGACTGAAATGTCCTTGTAATCGTAGCAGATGTAGGAATAGAATCTACCTGGACGTCGATGAGATTAAGTACCACCTGGCAAAATATGGGTTCGAGCCGAATTACTATAGATGGATTTACCACGGAGAAACCCGGCTCGCCACCTCTGGACATCATCAGGATTTTCATGCTGGAGGACCCTCTCACATCCCTTCTGAAGAATCACCAAACGCGTACATTAATATGGTTCAAGATGCAGCTGGTCCCGATTTTGACGTGGTGGCTCAAAAATTTTACGACATGTTGAAAGCTGGAAATCAGCCATTGTATTCGGGGTGCGAAGCACATACTCAGTTGTCATTAGTTTCCCGTCTCATGAATTTGAAATCAGAGAATCACATGTTTCAAAAGTGTTATGATCAATTGAGTGAATTAATCAAGGAGATTGTACCGAAAGACAATCTCGTACCCGATAACTTCTACAATAGTAAGAAGTTGTTACGGGTATGGGCTTACCGGTCGAGAAGATAGACTGCTGCAAGAGTAATTGTATGATCTATTGGGGAGACAATTCTGATTTGACAAGTTGCAAATTCTGCAACGAACCTCGGTTTAAACCTGTTCCTCATGGAAAAACAAAACGACAGAAGGCTCGTGTCGCGTACAAGAAGATGTACTATTTTCCATTAACTCCTCGTCTGCAGAGGTTGTACACATCTAATGCCACAGCGAAAGATATGAGATGGCATGCTGAACACGTGGTTGAAGACAATGTTATGCGCCACCCATCCGACTCAGAAGCTTAGAAACATTTCAACGACACTAATCCAAGCTTTGCGGCTGAAAGTCGAAACGTGAGACTGGGTCTTTGTACAGATGGTTTTCAACCATTTGGAATCTTCGGAGCACAATACTCATCGTGGCCTGTCATAGTCACACCCTACAACTTGCCTCCTTGGATGTGCATGAAAGAATAGTTCATGTTCCTGAGCGTTCTTGTACCGGGGCCAAAGAATCCAAAAGACAAACTTGATGTGTTTCTGCAACCCCTAATCCATGATAATTACGTGGAGGAACTTGGTAATAACGAGAAAAATGATGATACAGAAGAAGAGTTACTTACCGATCAAGATACGGATGAAGATGAGTTTGATGATACATTTAATAGCGAAAGTGATTAGTTTGGTTGAAATATATGTAATTTATTCTTATTGTAAAACACACTTTTTTTATAACTACTTTTTTTGTATACTGGTATTATGTAAAATGCTCGTATTATTATCTAATAAATTTATCAGATGTCGTTGCATCGAGGATCCGGTAGCGTCGGTCGATCAGATATGGGATCGACTCATCGTTTAGCTGATTTCGACACCGACTACATGGGTCTCGGTAGTGATCATCCGGCAACGCAGACCCCAATGCAGACACCGACGCAGACCCCGATGTCGCATACACCATCACAGACCCCGTCTGACGCGGGTACATCACGGACCCGACGACAGTTGGTCCCACCGCAGATGAGTATGACTCAGGTTTATATTGCAGGGACGAAGTAAGTAAACCAATGATTTTAAAATTATAATTATCATTATAATTAAATTTTATCGAGGGAAAAAAAATAAAAACGCAATTGAATACAGGCTGCACAGCATAGGGGGCAAGGTGCCCACTATACTCCGTTTGATCTTTGAGAGGGAGCTCCATCCCGCCGGGTGGTGCTATAAGGCGGTCCCGAAGGAGATTAAGTCGTTCTGGTGGGAGATGTTTAAGGTAATTATTGTTTTGTGCCCAAATTTGTTAGTATTTACCGTAAAAACACAATCATATGTTTCAATTGAATTGTAATTATTGTTTTATTTTGTAGGATATTTGTTATTGGGACCCGGAGCAGTATAGTGAGAAAGACATACGGAAGGTATTTTTTTCGATGATCGGGGACCTTTACGGGAAGAAGCTTAATGAGTATAAGTAGCATATTGCCTCCCATGGTGGTGGTCGGCCGGAGTGCCTGACCGCGGAGGTCTATAGGTAAACGATTCTTTTATGTGTTTTCTTATTAAATTAGAATTTTTTATTTATAACATATAATTTATATCGTATCTTATATATCATCCGTTTCCACTAAGACTTGGAAGGTTGAGTGGGATAAGCCCGAGAACAAGAAGAAATCTGAGCAGTGCAGCAAGAACAGGAGGAGCGAGCCTGCTGGGCCGGGTACTGGGATGTCGAAGCACACGGGGGGTGCTAGATCTACTATCGACTATGCTTTGGATATAGTAAGTAGTTTTAGAATATAATAATATAATATTTATTTGTTTAATTTTAGTGTTAATTATTTGAAAATTCTATTTGAATACAGGAGCGAGAGACGGATTCGCCGGCTACGTGCTACGATATTTTTAAACGCACGCACCAAAAGAAAGACGGCGCGTTTATCGATAGGAGATCTAGTCTTATTAGTGTGAGTCTCTTTCTTATTTTTAACTTATTCTTTGATTTTAACGTAAAATTTTAATAACGAGTTGTATTTCAGGAGGAGTACGAGCGACATCTGACCCAGGAACAGGAACGTGCGTCTTCCCAGGAGGAGAATAACGAGGTTGACCAGGACCAGGTTTTCCTCGGCGTCGCCGGGTTGAGCAAGGGACGGCTTTACAGCACCGGTGCGTATGGGAAGATTGTGGCTGCTGCGAAGGGTTTGTTGAAGGGCGGCTCTTCCACCTCCTCCCAGGCTGATAGGAGCCAGATCAGAGAGCTCGAGGCGCAGGTCGAGGCGTTGCAGCAGCAGGCAGCCGAGGAAAGGCGACAACGTGCGGAAGAGGCAGCTGAGGAAAGGCGACAACGTGCGGAGGAGGCAGCCGAGGAAAGGTGACAACGTGCGGAGGAGCGCCGACAGCAGGAGGACTTTCAGGCACGCATGGCTGCCCAGATGGCACAGATGGCTGAGATGTATGCTCGTGTCCAGCAGCAGTTACCCCCTCCCCATCAGCAGCAGCAGTACCCCCCTCCCCATCCATAGAACCTTTTTACGGTTCATATAAACTTTGTTACTGTGTCGATCGAACGTATGTAATTATTCTTAAATTTTCAAATATTTTTTATAATGATTGGTTTATTTATTTGTCTTTTCTTTAATTACTTTTTTCAAATTTTTGGGAATTTTAATAATTGAACAGGCATTAAAATTAAAAATTAATCAAAAAGAAATTAAATCCGAGGGAAAAAACCCTCGGAAATCCCTCGAAAAGTAAAAATATTTAAAAAAACAAAAACAAAAACAAAACCGAGGGGATATTCCCTCAGAAATCCCTCGGAAATAGAAAAATTCGAGGGGCAACAAATCCCTCGGAGCAACAAATCCCTCGGAATTCCGAGGGATTTGTTGCCCCTCGGATTTTTCTATTTCTGAAGGAAACAAATCCCTCGGACTTCCGAGGGAAAAATGATCCCTCGGATTTCCGAGGGTTTTTGTTCCCTTGGAAATATAAACAATCCGAGGGAACCATTCCCTCAGATTTCCCTCGGATTTCCGAGGGATTGAACGGAGAACATTCCGAGGGAATCTATCCCTCAGAATTCCCTCGGTTTCATATTTTCGAGGGAAATATTTCCTTTGGAACAAAATTCCGAGGAGGGTATTTCCGAGGGAAATATTCCCTCTGTTTATCCCTCGGTTTGCCCAAAACCGAGGGAAAAATCCCTCGAAAATTGCGATTTTTTTGTAGTGGTTCTTAGTCACTTATCACGCGGTGATCCACTTTAAGAATTGAGACTAACTTGAGCGACAAATTGAAAGAATATTTATGTCGTTACTATAGTGAATGCATATAAACACGATATTCATTAGTCGTGCCTGTAGGTCGGATTACATATTGAAACGATATATGTTGCCCCTATAAATATCAAAATCGTGCCAACCAAAACACCAACATATTGTAACGACATGTCGCCCCTATAAATACCAAAGTCGTACCAATAGAACAGTAATTTATATCCCAACCAACCCGAAAACAAATGCTCAAGCAGTAAGTTAATATATTACATTATAGTAGGTTCTTATGTTCCCACTTAAGATTGGTTCCCAAATAATATTAAACCTACATGTGTGTGTGTGTGTGTGTATATATAGTGAGAGAGAGAGAGAATTGTGTATGCATCAATTCAAAGTATTATAAATGTAATTCTAGCGTGTAACAAAACTTTGACCCGGACAACATAAAGAGTTCTTTTGCGCAAATGTGGATGCGCATCCACAATCTCAGTTGCGAATATTGGGATCTGAATATCCCTAACGTCATCACTCGAGCTGTTTCACCCCGCTAGAAATTGATGATAATACTCTCATTTTTCTTGCCCATTTTTCCTTATTTTCTCTTTCCCTTTTATCATTTGTTTCTTATTAGTTTCCTTTTTTTTCTCTCTGTTTATCTCTTGTTATTCTATATTTTTTATCTTTTTTTTTATATTTCTCTTTCTCATTTGTTTCTTTCTAGTTTCCTTCTTTTTATCCACTAATTCATATGTTTTTTATCCTTCATTTTTCTTTCATTTTATTTTCCTCTTTCTAATTAATTAGTTTTAAAAGTAAAGATATAGAATTAAAAACATCACCACTCTCTCTTTCTTCTTATTTTTCTCTTTCTCCTTTTTAACTTAAAAGAACAGTAATATAAAACTAAAAAAAAAATCACTCATTTCTCTCTTTTTTACTCACCTTTTCTTTTTCTTTTTTTTTCTTTCACTATTCTCACAAATTAATGGTACCAACATAGAATTAAAAACATATCTTTCTTATTTTTATTCACCCCTCTCTAGCTCCTATTCTTTTTCCTTCTTATTTTTCATTTCATATTTTCTCTAATTTATCGACACCAAAATGGTTAAAAATATATTTTTTTCCTTGATATAACACGAATCATTTCTCGCCATTTCACCAAATTATTTTTGTCGCGTACTCCCCAAACTAACAATCCTGAATCTGCCCCTGACTAGTGGAAGTTGATTTGGCTACGCCATTACCTGAAAATTTGATGATTGAATGAACCGGCCACTCCAAGTTCGTTTCTCTCTTGTTCGAATGCTTACCAAACTATTGAAAAGAATGTGTTATGGTGGGTCATACTTTGTCCACTTATCACGGTGCCAACAACGACAAACATGGGCATAGCCGATCTCATGCATCACGCAAAAAAGGAACCACGACGGCTCTAAGCGAATCCCCAACACTTGATAATATGGCCATTCCGAACAGTCCTGATTCTAGTACAACTAAAAGTAAATGAGAGTCTCTTGAAAATATTCGGATGGTGTCGTCACATGAAAATGTGAATTTCGGGGATAAGCAGCAGAGTCACTCACAAGTTCATTATGAATATATTCCTAAAAATCCAGAAATTAAAAGAAATGATGTTGTTGATAATCCATTTTATAAGTCTAGAGCATCTGAGGTCACCATAAAAAAGAATTTTGTTGCTTTATCAGAAGAGAATCCTAAAAACACCGAGGTTAATGATTTGGTTATTTTTAATCCCAACTCAGCAGTGCCCACTTCAAAATCAAAAATGAACGAACTTAGTTTTCCGCAATCTACTACTACAAAAACTAATTCAGACCACGATTCAGCAACTCAAATTGATGTGGTCGAAAATGAAGAGCAAGTTTCTCATAAGAGTTGGGCTGATTATTTGGATAAGGAAATCGATGACGAACAATCATCTAGTTGCATGCGTGCACTTCCGCTACCATTGTTTCATTTACAACTTTGAATGATGGCTCGAATACACCTGATCTACCATGTTGAGAGAAGCATGTCGAAAACTAGCAAAAGTCGAAGTTCTCTAAAATTATCATCACTCTCGCTGACTTTCACGAAGTCTTCACCATCAATGAAATTGATGACAATCGCGGCTAAAGAGTCTAGTTCAATTGTATCGGATATGAAGGTGGACGTTCATGCGATGCATGAAAAAGACAATTTTTGTCAAAAGCCATCTAGACTTTGACGCCACTACAAAACAAATCAGCAAATGAGAACGGGTTACCTTTGCTGAAAGAAAATACTGACGGGTTACCTATGCTGAAGGTAGCTAACGGCTAATTTTGCTGACAACCTAGACCCGTCAAAAATATCTTTTATATATATTTATACACACACACACACAAAATTATTTTAAGGGATATATAATAAATATAAAAATATAATATTCATAATAAATACTTTTTTAATTAAAAATATAAAACTTTGTAATTTTCTTATATTTATATATAATAATATTTATTTATTTATAATAACATTATTTATAAATATAATATATAAACAACAATACCAAGTAATAAAAGTTTATGCTGATGTTTTATTTATTATGGTAAATACTTGGGTGGACCATTTTTTACCATACTCATTTATCTAACCGACCCGCCCACCTGCCCCTAACCCTAACTCTATCTATAAACGAGAAAAAAAAAGGAGACCGGTTCATTTCATCTAGTACTCATGTAATACCCGGTCACTCCTCCGGCGGCGGCCACCGTCCTCTGGCAATAAGACTTGAAAATAGAATATATCATATAAGTCATCTCGATTCACTCGTTCTAAATCCAAAAAAATGGATTTACGATTGAATATTACGATCAACTTAAATCGGAGGTCAAAATTTACAAATTGTCAACTTTGACCTCTGATCTACGATAATTCACCAGGCCAATTTCAAATCGGCAACCACAATTCAGTTCCCTGCATTACAATTTATGATATCACATGTTTATATCTTTCAAACCAGTGCCAAAATCGGTACCGACGATGGTGGGTTTTTTTGTTTTCTTTTGTTTAGTCATTATTCTTCGCTCTCCATCCACCGATCGCGTGTATGTTGTGTTATATGGTGTTGAGGTGTTGGTGATAAGTAGTGGGAGAGGGAATATTGGGGCTAAAAGGTGTTTTTTTTTATGTTTTAAAGTGTCTTGCTTATATATGTTTAAAATGAATCAGAAAATAGAAGATTTATGTTACAACGGGGATATTTTTGATTTCCCGCAAAATGAGTAGTTTGATTGATGATGATGATGACTATGCATGTAAATTTTTTATTGTGGAGTTTGTAGTTTTGTGGTGATGGTTTTTTATTGAACTTGCTAATGTCATTTAGAGCTTGTAAAACCATGCATTAACTTATAATTCCCCATTTTGAGGAAAATAATTGTGATTATAGTTTTATATAAAAGTATTAGAACTTGAACTAAAAGTATTACAAATGTAGTTAAAGGTATTATAACTTGAACTAAAAGTATTACAGTTATGAATATGAATATTATAATAAATTGCATTAAGAATTTAAAAGTGTTACAAAAATAGCTAAAAGTCTCACAAACTCACGCAAAAGTATTACAAATTGATATGATATTTTCGTATAAATATATTAATAATTATTGTAAAAGTATTACAAAGTACTATAAAAGTATCACAAATCTATTTAAAAGTATCACTACTTTAGTTAATAATATTACATAGTATAGTTTATGTAAAAGTATCACAAATTTATTGTATATTATAATATAGGAGTATCAAAAATTCTTATAAAGGTATCACAAATTTATTTAAAATTATTACAAGTTTATTTAAGGTATCCAAATTTATTAAAAAGTATCACAACTTTAGATAATAGTAATACATAGTATGCTTATGTAAAAGTATCACAACTTGAGTTAAAAGTATCAAATTCTATAGGTGCAAATATTGTATATTATACGAGTATCACAAAATACAGTACAATGTACAAGTATTGAGAAATATGCGATACTTTTACTATATTTTGTGATACGCAACCAAAATTTTGTAATACTTTTAATTTTCTAAATATAATAGGCATAGATGTAAGGAAAAGAAATTAAATTATAGAAATATATGATATTTTAACTATATTTCGGATACTTTATAACATGTGTTACTTTTGCTCGATTTTGTGATACTTTTAGTTGAATTTGTGGTACTTTAAACTGAGTTTGTGATACTTTAGTGTTTTTTTTTTGTTGTTGTTGAATTTGTAATACTTTTAGCTAGCTTTACAATACTAAAAACTGAGCAGATTTTGAAATTTTTTCTGGTGATATTTTTTTCTTTTTTTTGAATTAGAAGTTTTGTAGAGAAGAGTAAGATGAGTTGAGAGGGAATGATCAATCGAAGGTTTTGGCCGGTGAATCGTTGTAGATCGGAGATCAAAGAGGTTAATAAGTTTGTGACTTTAACCACATATTTACGGTGATTGGAGTATCAAATCATAAATCCAATTTCGAATTTGGAACGAGGGAAACAAGACGCTTCAAATAGTATAAAATTTTAAAAAAGTATCGCGGGTGAAAAATGGCGGTGGACGGCAACAGTGGCGGCCGACTAGTGGACGGCAACAGTGGCGGTCGGAGTCTGGCAGTAGGGGGAGCAAGTGTGTGGGTTTATTAGAGAGAGAAATAGAAAATTATTTTATTTTAATTAAAGAAATGGGTTGTGCGGGTCCAATAAGTCTGGGTCAATTAATTGATTTAGTAAAAACCGGTCTCATAGTATGAGACCAATTTTACAGGAGACCTACCCATTTATTATTGTCTAAATATATAATTATTTAACTTTATATATATATATAACATAACTTTTAATAAGTATTATTTAATTGTAATACACTTTAAAATAACATTATATATTTATAATATAAATAATATATAATTATATTTATCATTTATAAATATAATACATTATGAATAAATATTTTGAGGGATGTATAATAAATATAAGAATATACTTAAAAATACAAAATTTTGTAATCTTCTTCTATTTATGTATAATAATATTATATATTTATAATATCACTATTTATAAATATAATATATAAATAAAAATACCAATTAATATAATTTTATTCTAGTTTTTTATTTATTATTGTCTAAATATATTATTATTGTAACTTTATATATATAACATAACTTTCAATAAATATTATTTAATTGTAATACATTTTAAAATAATATTATATATTTATAATATAATTAATTATAAATATGATTTATAACTTAAATTTACATATAATACATATTAAAAATATATAAACTCTCACAATAATAATAAAAGTAATAATAATCAAAGGTTTTGTTATTTTGTCATAATCAATAACATAAAATGAATAACTAAATAAACGTCTATCATAATTTCACCAAGAACAATAGAAAATAACAAGCAATTGAAGTAATTGAATTATAAAGAGATATTAGGGGGTTTGGGGGTCAATTAACTCTCAATGTGAACACTTTTCAATCAACCAAGTATTGTTTGTGATTCAGTTCAATATAAGTCAATCGTAAATGTAGTTTAAACCTTTTCTCGAAGTGATTAAACCGCAAATTCTAAGTATAAAACAACATCTTCGCTCGAAATCACATTTAGAACTTCAAAAGGTTTTAAAAACTTATAAGACTTCACTACTTAATCTCAAACCCATCGGTCTTGTTGATTAGAGTGTTTTGTATTTGAAATGGCTAATGATAAATCTCATCTCTTGAGTTTTAATTTATCATACATATAAGTTATAAAAGTTTGTCAAGCAATTACGACTATCAAGTATAAGAGGTTGCCAATCGATTATGCAACAATAATTTACAAACACAAAAATATCAAGAGATCATACTTGATTGAAGAAAATATCAAAACACCAATCTTTCATCATTCTGAAACCCCAGAAAACAATGATTTAGCTAGGCCTAATCAAATTATAAGCTAGACAATTCATCGAATACTTCATGTTCATAAAGAAAATGAAGACGCGCAATACAGAACCATGGGATTGTATGAATTGGATCATTTGATCTACGTGTTCTTCATGTTTCTCCTTCGAATCCTCACTCTAACACTGTTGGGATTTTTCTTAATCTCAATGGGGTGAAGCTTGTGCATTTAGACTGGTTTTAGGCTCCAATTTTTAAGTCCAAGTCTAATCTCAGCATTTAAATGAATAAGTAACAGATTATGAATCGTTCGCAACCGGGTTCACGATCGTGAATGGGTCAGACGATCACCATGAAAATAGCTTTGAGTAACGACCCAAGTTGCGACTGGTCGCCGTAAAAACAACTTTCAGTAACGACTCAAGTCGCAATCGCGAAGGGGGTTGCGACTGGGTTTTGGGGGCCCTTTGACCTCGTGGGCTTGCTCCAATCTTGACCCAATGGACTTTTTTATTCATTATCCAGTCCAATTCCATCCTTTAGTTCATTTGTGCTTCTTCAAGCTCAATATGTCCAAGTTTGCTCCAAAAATCTTATAAAAACAACATAACAATACCAAACACGTAATAATGTTCCAAGTAATAGTAATTAAAGCAAAAGGACATTAAAAACATACAAACAGTAGTTGGAACTTAATCAAATAAGTCTCAATATATATGTAAAATGGTGTTTATAGACTCCCCCAAATTTAAAGGTTTGTTCGTCCTCATGAGTATGGACATGGCAAAACTTATGATGATGTATTTGATTTATAAGTATCATATTTCAAAGTATAAACACAAAATCAAGAACTTAATCGAAATACCTTTTTTACCTTTAACTACTTGCTCCAAATCAATGATCCTCACAATGTAAGTGTTTCGCTCATCACACAAGTTATTGATTAAGACATGTTAACGCTCGATGTCATATCATGCATTCTAACATAAGCTTTCAAATCGTTTAACTCTCCACTCCTCGGTGTGTACGAAAGACAAGAATTATATAAGGCTTTTATTAAGGTATGGAGTATTTGGATAAAAGTGATTATAATGCGAACTAATGCACAAAATTACTCCTCTATTTAAACACTTGAAACTTTTTAAACTACTTCACCTTATCCTCAAAATCCATTATTTTAAGAAACTTAGTCTTTATGACAAAGGCTTTCAACCAACCCAATTTATACCAAAAAACTACTAAACATTTTTGTATTTACTTGAAGCATTGTTTAGATTTTGATTCTTATTTACCAAACTAAATATAAACATAGTCTTTATATAATAGGCTTTAAATTCATATAGTCAAAGTTCATTTTTTTTAATTCAAAGAACTTTGATGCCTACAAAAACAAAAATAAATCTCTGCACCCAACAATCAATTCACTCAAGTTAACCAACATAAAATTTCAACTCTTACAACTCACAAAAATTGAAAATTTTATAAGGCTTTTCGAGAGCATAATGAGCTCATGGCTAATAAAGAATGAGAATAAAAGGCTCAACGGGGCTGATTAGAGATTATTTTATTTTTAATAGTCTTCATATATGGATTCGGCCATAATCGGGTTTCAAATATATACCAAAATTATTTTCAAGTCTTCCGTACACTATTAACCTCGAGACAAGAATCATAGCAAGTTCTAAAGAGATAAAAACACGATAGATAATTCTTACAAGAAAGAATTAACTGATCATGATTATCAGTCAAAAGGTACAAGCATATCATTCTTTCACAACAAAAAGTCAATATTTTTTAGTAAGGCATAAATCACGTTCAAACATGTGTTTTTATAAAAATAGGCTATTTTTTTTGCAAATTAACTAACAAATGGGGTTAAATACAAAACATCATAAACTATATAACGAACAAATAATACATAATATCATTAGATTTGTTTGAATCACACACACTCACACGCACGCACGCACATGCGCGCGCACACACACACACTCACACACACACACACACACACACACACACACACACACACACATATATATATATATATATATATATATTCTTAAATCATAAATATTTCTATTCATAAACTATCATATGTCATAAAAAGTGGGTGAAAAACATATTAATGGTGATAAATTATCAAATATTAAATTATCAGAAGTCATAAGATTAAAAACTAAAAAAAACAATCAAATAAAAAAATGAATTTATGTTATTATTACATAAATGTTTTTTTTTCTGGCATCAATTAGATAAAGTGAATTGGATGCACAATGTGAATATAAAAAAGAATGACGATAAAAGCATCAGGCACGTGACTCAAAAAGGCTTAACCGATGAGCCAAATGGTTTGATTTGGGCTGGTCGCCTGGTCAACCGCTCAAACGACTTGGCTAAAATGTGATTAAATAAATAACTAAGTGAACATATAATGTTTAATGATGTAAATAACTCGGCAAGTGTTTTACATTTACTAGGTTTGTAAACATTAAGCTTAATCTAGAATTATAATAATTCTTTTCACTACACGCTCTTTTTTTACTTTTTTTTTCTAATATTTCTTTTATATTTTGATATTTAACATGATGTATCATAAGAATATATGTAATAATTATCATTTAATATTATATTATTTTGTTAGATTCAAAACTCTCTCTCTCTCTCTCTCTCTGCATTATACGGGTTCAACACTAGTTGGGGTTTAATAATTTTCATATTTAGTTTTCCAAGATTTTGAAGTTAATTAATTTTATAGTATGAAATTAATAACATCTCATGTTTTATGCTTAGATTTTATTTTTATTATTCTTGTTTTTTTAATCTTTAAAATCCAGTTTTACAATATAAAATTGAAAATGAAACAAAGCATAATACGTTGTCGTCTTGTCGCACAACACAATGCTTTGTAAGGGTTCAAGGAACCCATATCCAATGTCATAACAAATATTGTTTAGGTCTGCATAAAAATTGAGGATGCTAAATGGCCATATTTTTTATTTTTTTTTTATGAAACGACACATCGGGAGGTCGAGAGGTTAAGCGAGATCCACCAACCGATCACATATGAATGCTCAAAACGAGCTCAACATCAAAGTCAACAAGCTCAACCCATGGTTATGAACGAACTCGATCCACAACCTTGAACTACAAATTTATCAAAAATAAATGCTCAGTCTACAACATGCACCACCAACGGGTAGACCTAGAAATCGGGCCAATAAAAAAGAGAAAGACAATGTATGCACCACCAACGGGTAGACCTAGAAATCGGGCCAATAAAAAAGAGAAAAATAATGTGCACACCAGCAACGGGTAGACCTAGAAATCGGGCCAACAAAAAAGAGAAAAACAATGTATGCACCACCAACGGGTAGACCTAGAAATCGGGACAATAAAAAAGAGAAAAACAATGTGCACCACACAGAAGCAGCTATTAACCACTAACTTCAATAAAAAAGAGAAAAAAATGTGCACCACACAGAAGCAACTATTAACCACTAACTTATATGTGAACTTAAGGGTAATTATGGGCCACGGGCGAATTTACTCGTCATCAAATGCAATGTATGTACCACCAACGGGTAGACCTAGAAATCGGGCCAATAAAAAAGAGAAAAACAATGTGCACCACACAGAAGCAGCTATTAACCACTAACTTCAATAAAAAGAGAAAAACAATGTGCACCACACAGAAGCAGAGAAAAAAATGTGCACCACACAGAAGCAGCTATTAACCACTAACTTATATGTGAAACTTAAGGGTATTATGGGCCACGGGTGAATCTTACCCATCATCAAATGCAATGTATGCACCACCAACGGGTAGACCTAGGAAATCGGGCCAATAAAAAAGAGAAAAAACAATGTGCACCACACAGAAGCAGCTATTAACCACTAACTTCAATAAAAAAGAGAAAAACAATGTGCACCACACAGAAGCAGCTAAGGGTAATTATGGGCCACGTTGTTTGCTGACGGGCGAATCTACCCGTCATCAAATGCTAATGGCATGCTGCCCACCCCTAGCCCAGTTCAACCCAGCCGCATCAATTTAAATCCCACATATGGCATGGGTGGGATTCGAACCCGCGACCTCTTGTAATAAAGGAGTGGTGTTACCGCCTCACCAAGTCAATTACATGTGAGAGTTTATATATTTTTAATATATATTAGATATGTAAATGAAGTTATAAATTATATTTATAATTATTTATTTTATATTTATAATGTAGGTTATATTTATGAATAATGATATTATAACTACATAATATTATAATAAATATATATTATTTGATATATATATATATTATAAAATAACTATTTATAAATAATTATAAATATATATTATTCGAGATATGTATTATTAATTATAAATATATTATTAATAAATATATTGTTTATAAATATATATTATATATAAATAATGATATATAATTATTATAAATATATAATATTACTTATATATATATAATTATTATATTATATTTATAAATGTAAATTATATTTATGAATAATTATATTATAAATATATAATATTATTATAAATATATTATTAATTATAAATATATATTATTGATAAATATATTATTTATAAATATAAATATAAATATAAATATACATATATATATATTATAAATAATGATATATAATTATTATAAATATAGAATAATATTTATAAATATATAAATCATTATATTATATTTATAAATGCATATTATATTATATTTATAAGTGATTAATATAATTATATATTTTATTTTATAAATTATTAATTATATTATAAATATATAATATTATTTTAAAATATATTATAATTATAATATTATAAATTTATATTTTTATATTTATTTTATATCCCTTTAAATAATTTTATTGATATATATATTGCTGACGGCTTGTTGCCCGTCAGCATTGTATTTTTTTATTATTTTTTATAATATTGCTAACAGGCATAGACCGTCAGCAATTGTTGACGGCCTATGCCCGTTAGCAAACCTGTCAGCTTAGTGACCTGTCAGCAATCCGACAGTATATCCTGACTACTTTTTGCTCGTCAGTATTTTTCGTCAGCATATCCCAATTTTGTTGTAGTGATATATATATATATATATATATATATCATATATCACCCCTATATATTAATGCAAAATCCTCCTAACCTATGTGTCTGCTTCGTATGCTTCGTTTGACAAATAAAAAATGCTGGTGCTTCGTTTGATTATGTGTCATCCGAACCTAATATTTACTTAATTTAGTAATTTTCTTTTTATTGTATCTTACCTAATTTATTTATTTTTATTATATTTTTCCTTATTCAATACTTTCTTTTGATTCTCCTAATATAAAAATAGAAACAAATCATATATAATTAGTAGATAAGATCTAAATTAGTTATTTTAATTAAAAGAAAAACTACATATGAAGTAATTTTAATTAAAAAAATTATTATGAAAATAATTATATAAGTTTTATTGATAATATAATTTAAAATAATTTTATTTTTGGAGTTTCAAATATTCAATATAGGTAAAATATGAGTTATTTACAATAATCTAAGTAGGTAACTCAATATTAGTAATGTATTCAATCTAAATATAAAAATATTAAATTATATACTAATAATTAATAAACATTGATTAGACTCCATTACAATGCGACATGGGTTGAGAGGATGATATCTTTTATATATCTCAATATGTAACTAATAATTGTTAACGAATTTATTCTAAATATTAATATATAAAATAATTTAATAATATTAATAATTAATAAAATAGATATTAGACACGGGTTTAGAATGTGACGCCTTTTAATTTTTTTTAAATATGTAACTAAGATTTAATGAATTTGATTTAAATATCAAATATAAAATTATTTAATATTTATAATAATTAATAAATATATTAGACAAGTACAAGGTACGGGTTGGGAATAATGATTTTAATTTTTTATTTTAGATTTAAAACTCATTAATTATCACAAATATTTTTTATATTTATCTTTTGATAATTTCCGTATAATACACGGGTGTTAAACAAGTATATAGTAATGCAAAATCCTCCTAATGTATGTGTCTACTTCGTATGTTTCGTTTGGATAATAAAAAATCTTGGTGTTTCATTTTCTTATGTGTCATCCGAGCCTAATATATACCTAATTAAATATTTTTCCTTTAACTATATCTTGCCTAATTTAATATTTTCTTTGTATTATATTTTTTCTAATTCAATAATTTTCTTTTATAAATAAGTGATATATAATTAATAGAAAAAAATTTAGATTAATTATTTTAATTAAAATATAAATTACATATGAAATAATTTTAATTTACAAAGAAAAACTTATATATGAAAATAACTAATAGATTATATTTATAATAAAAGTTAAAATAATTTAATTTTAAATTTTTAAATATTCTGTATAGGTAATTATGATATATTTGCAATAATTGGATTATGTAACTAAATATTAGTAATGAACTCAATCTATATATAAGAAAATAAAATTATATAATAATAATTTTTTTAATATTTATTAGACAATGGCACAATGCGAGAAGGCTTGAGAGTAGGACACCTTTTGAATTTTTCAAAGTATGTAACTATAATTACTAATAAAATTAATTTAAACATAAAAATATAAAATGAGTTAATAATAATTATTAATATAGATTAGAGAAGGGTTGAAAATGTGACATCTTTTGAATTTTTGTAAGTATGCAAATATAATTATTAATGAATTTAATCAATAATTCTAAAAATTAATAAATTGAACAGGGCACGGGTTGAGATATACATCCTTTCAAATTTTTTATTCTAAATTTAAAACTTTATAATTTTCACAAATATTTTTTATATTTAATTTTATAAGTTTCGTGTAATACACGGGTATTAAACTATATATATATATATATATATATATATATATATATATATATATATATATAATAAAAAATTGAAACGATGTGTACTCAACCCGTGCCCTATTCAATTTAGTCAGGAAATTGCTGACGGCTTGTTACCCGTCAGCGTTGTATTTTTTTATTATTTTTTATAATATTGCTAACAGGCATAGACCGTCAGCAATTGTTGACGGCCTATGCCCGTCAGCAAACCTGTCAGCTTAGTGACCTGTCAGCAATCCGACAGTATATGCTGACGACTTGTTGCTCGTCAGTATTTTTCGTCAACATATCCCAATTTTTTTGTAGTGATATATATATATATATATATATATATATATATATATATATATATATATATATATATATATATATATATATATATATATATATATATATATATAATATATATATATATATATATATATATATATATATATATATTAGTTTAACACTCGTGTATTACACGGGATTTATAAAAAACTAAATATAAAAATTATTTTTGAAAATTACAAAGTTTTAAATTTAAAATAAAAAATTGAAACGATGTGTACTCAACCCGTGCCCTATTCAATTTATTAATTATTAAAATTATTAATTAATATTATATTTGAATGTTTAAAATAAATTTATTAACAATTATATTTACATACTTATAAAAATTCAAAATATGTCATATTTTCAACCCGTATCTAATCTATATTAATTAATTATTATTAAATTATTTTATTTTTTATTTTTTATATTATTTTTGTTAATAATTATATTTTTTTTATATTTAGAATGAGTTCATTACTAATATTTAGTTACATACTCCAATTATTGCAAATATATCCTATTTACCTATACAAAATATTTAAAATTCTAAGAATAAATTATTTCAACTTTTATTATAAATATAATTTATTATATGTTTTCATAAATAAGTTTTTTTATTTTGTAATTAAAATTATTTGATATGTAATTTGTCTTTTAATTAAAATAACTAATTTTCACTTTTTTTCTATTAATTATATATTACTTATTTATATTTATATATTAGGAGTATAAAAAAATTATTGAATTAGATAAAATATAATAAAATAAAATTATTAAGTTAGGATAAATATAAAAAAAATATTAAATTAGGTAAGGTACAATAAAAGAAAAATATTAAATTAGGTATATATTAGGTTCGAATGACACATAAGCAATCGAAGCACCAGAGTTTTTATTATTCAAGCGAAGCATACGAATCAGACACATAAATTGGGAGGGTTTCGTATTAATATATACTTGTATCCGCGTATTACACGGTACTTATCAAAAGATAAATATAAAAAATATTTGTGATAATTACTGAATTTTAAATCTAAAATAAAAAAAATTAAAATAATGTATTCTCAACTCGTGTCTTGTACATGTCTAATCTATTTGTTAATTACTATAAATATTAAATAATATTGTATTTGATGTTTAAATTAAATTTATTAATAATCTTAGTTACATACGTACAAAATTTCAAAAGGCGTCACATTCTAAACCTGTATCTAATATCTATTTTATAATCATTTTATATATCAATGTTTAGAATAAACTCATTAATAATTATTAGTTACATATTTTGAGATATTCAAAAGATGTCATACTCTCAACTCGTGGCGCATTGTACTGATGTCTAATTAATATTTATTAATTATTAGTATATACTTTAATATTTTTATGTTTAGATTGAATACATTACTAATATTTAGTTACATATTTAGATAATTATAAATAACTCATATTTTTACCTATACAGAATATTTGAATCGCCAAAAATAAAATTATTTTAAATTCTATTATCAATAAAATTTATTTAATTATTTTTATAATAAAAAAGAATTTGTAATCAAGATTATTTCATATGTAGTTTGTCTTTTAATTAAAATAACTAATTTAAATCTCATCTACTAATTATATATGACTTATTTATATTTTTTTATTAGGACAATCAATAAAAAGTATTTAATAAGGAAAAATATAATAAAATAATAAAATTAGGTAAGATACAATAAAAAGAAAATATTAAATTAGGTAAATATTAGGCTTGGATGACACATAAGCAAACGAAGCACCATAATTTTGTATTTAACCAAACGAAGCATACGAAGCTGACACATAGGTTAGGAGGATTGTGCATTAATATATATGAGTGATATATATATATATATATATATATATATATATATATATATATATATATATATATATATGTGTGTGTGTGTGTGTGTGTGTGTGTGTGTGTGTGTGCGCGCGCGCGCGCGCGCACATGAGAACGAAAATTGATATATGTCATAATAGTGATAAATTTTTATAACAATAAAATTAGGATATACATAAATATTTTTATCACAACAAATATGAACATTTTTATGTTAGTAACGTATTCATAAATATATATTATCATAGTAAAAATAAAAACTTTATCAAAACAAATATAAGATTTAGTTTGAACAAAAAAAAACATTCATCACACTTAAAAATATTATTACACTTAAAATATAGTATGTGTACCTATAATTTGTCGCATAAGATATAAAGGACCAAGTGCAGGGAGGCCAATAACATAACTACGTAGAATATATAAGTAAGAAATGTATATATTAAAAATTATAATATAATAAAAAAATTGAATGTGTGGATTTAGTAAACGGAGTAGACTTCTTAAAACTTTTGGTGAAAATACACGCATTTTTAAAAAAATATGGGCCTTATATTTACCTTAAAATTCAATCTAATGAAATTAATAATTAAACTGGGCTTACAAATTTTGATTTGAACCCAACCCAACGTCTGGGGCAATACAACGTGGGTTTGGAGCTTTCAAAGCAATGGGTCCAGGACTACTGAATGACAATGCACACCTCTTCTCTCTCATCTTATGTTTTATGTGTGCCCATCGGGCCAAGACGGGCCTTCTTTATTTTTGGGGCCTAAGAATCTTATGGCCTCACCCGGTCTAAATGTAAAGGAAATATGCGAGCCGCCGGTACAAAAGCAACCCTTCCAAATCCGGGCTGACATGGGCTGGCCCATGGGATGGGCTAAATTTTAACAACTATTGTTATATATATCAAACTAGTTTAACACCAGCATATTATGCAAAATTTAAAAAGAATAATATTCATAAAAAATATTAAAATAATAATATTAAAAATGATACATACGAATCGTAACTTTATTTGTTATATTTACAGTAAAATTATTATCCACAATAATAATTTTTACACACAAATCAAAACATCACAATAAAGAATTTTCAAGTTTTTTTATCGTGAATCACGAAATTAGTTGTAAAGTATATAAAAATATCCTAAACTTAATAGAAAAATTCGTAGAAAATTGAATTTGAAAAGATGTAAAACATATAAACTCGCGTTTACATGTGAATATGTGATATAACAAATTAAAATCTATAAGGCGTTGATAATTCTATTGAAAAAAGTCATACATCTAACTTGTAGTATATGTAATATTATTTTAACTTCTTTTTTTTCTGTGTAAGATACTAATTTGTTCATATAGCTATATACTTTGTGTATCAATGCATTATATTTGGATTAGATAAAGAGATTTAGAATATATTTGCGTAATAATTTGTTATTATTACTTATTTTATCTTTTTTTTTTTTGCGTAACAATAGTTTCTCATATATATTTTTAATGTTATTTTCAATTCATTATATTAGAATTAGATAAAAAAACTTAAGTTTATATTTTTTATATTTAATTTTCTTTTGTAATAATTTTATATAACGTGTATTCTTCTTAGATAATATTTAAAATTCTAATAAAATCATTTTAACTTTTATTATAAATAAAAATTAATTCAACTTATATAGATTTTCTCTAATTAGATATAACTTATTTATATTTTTATATTGTAAGAATAAAAGTAAGATATTGAATTAGGCAAAATATGTTTTAGAAAAATATTAAATTAGTAGAAATATAATATTAGAAAAATACTAAATTAGAAAAAACATAATAAAAAAAAATATTAAATTAGGTAATATTAAATTCGGATGACGCCAAATCACCAGAATTTTTTCCAAAGCTTACGAAGCGTAAGAAATAGACACATAGGATAAGAGGATTCTGCATTAATATATATGGGAGATGAACACAATTATAATTATAAGAACAAGATTGTCGTAGAAAAGATCTATGAGAACAACATGATGTGGATTGAACAACGGGTGACGATGCAACTTGTTTATTAACAATCCAAATTGAACCTCAATATCATAATCATCATGATTCTGACGGTGATATGATTCATGCGACGGTAGAAGATCGTGATTGAAATTCGAATTTCTTCACCAAAGAGAGAGATGGAAATATATCAAGATGTATAAATTATTTACTAGGGTTAGGGCCATATCAATTAGATTATTATTTCATTTTATTGAGTTGTTGTTTTTATTTTGTTTCTCTTTTAGTCGTCCGTATTTCCTGTATATTGTGCGTTTTATGACACTTTTGAGGGAGTTGAATAATATTAAAAAAAAATTTAGAGAGATTGCTCTTTTTTTCCATCTTCTTGGTATTCTTCTTATGAATCAACGAATTTTTAAGTGCTTATAACCTCGTATTCGTGAGTGAATCAACAAACTATGGATGGTTGTTTTATTCATTTATGTTGATCATTATTGTTAGATGCACTAGTGCAAAACATAGAACGGGTATATAAGACATTATAGTACGGTTATTGAACCGTTCTAAACAGTCAGTCTTTCTAGAACGGTTGACAACCTGTTCTAGAAAGTTCCTTTTACCCATTCTAGAAAGTTGTATTTCGGGTCTGTCACACGTTAAACCCATTATAGAAAGTTTTTTTTTCTAGAACGGGTTTATATAATATCCGTTCTAGAAAGTTTATTTTTAAAAACGGGTTTAAGGAAGATCTCTTTTAATAAGTGTCACTTCTAGAAAGATTTATAGAATATTTTTTATAGAAAGTTTATTTTCTAGAACGGGTTTTGAGAACTGTTCAGGGAGTTTTGTTTTTCTAGAACACACATTCAAAAATTCCGTTCTAGAAAGTGTGTTTGCTGTAACGGATTATACAAGTTACGTTCTAAAATTCTTGTTTTCTAGAACCGGTTTAGAGAATACCCCTTCTAGGAAGTTTGTTTTTTAGAACTGGTTTGGAAAGTTTGCTTCTGGCTCTTTTCAAACGGCGTGAATGCAAATAAAAAACATCCCCTGGATAAGCTTTGCGGCCGGTTGGCCTTCGTAATAAAAGAGACATTTGGGTATAAGCTTGGGCTTGTTTGGAGGGATCATCATAAATGATTAAAGTATGTGTTTACGATACATAAAATATTCAGCCAAATCAGCTCCTGTATAAGGAGCGAGGTATTGTAATGTAATAGGAGAATCCCCCGCTTCAGCTCTACAACGGGTTTACGGAATCCCTTCTACAAGGTGTATTTTCAGAGATGGGTTTATGGGGATACCTTCTATAATGTATTTCGAAACGGGCTTATGAAAAATATCTTCTAGAAAGTATATTTTCATAACGAGTTTGTAGAAATACCTTCTAGAAAGTGTGTGCTTAAAACAGGTTTATAGAACCCTTTTATAAAGTCTTTTAGAAATGATTTCATCTGAATTATTTATTTTAAAATAGCTCCAGAAATGATACCGAAACTTTTAACAAAAATAAACCAACAAAATCATCAATACATTCACCAACTAATGTTTCAATGTGAATAGTTTCAACAGCTGTGAATAAGGTTCAATAAAGTAGACAATCGTGAATAGTTTATGTAGCCTTCGTACAGAGATTTATCGGCATCAGCGGGCAATGTCTCGTAACTCTTGTTTGCATGTGATTTCTCTAAGGCCTTTGCTCCAACATCATTAATCATGTCCTCTGGATGATCATACATATCTCTACATCACCTTGTTCATTTTGGGATACATCTGGCATGTCGAATTTACCTGGCCATAACTCTTGTTGAAACCATCATAAATTACATGCTCTCTAATTTCTCTAATAGTCAATCGCCTATCATTCAAACATTTCACACATGGACAGTATAACCTCCCATTATTCTCAGAACATGTGTTCTAGCAAACTCCAAAAACTCGTCCACCCCATTTTTGTATTCATTACTTGTTCACATAACATTTATCCAACTATGATCCATGACTACATAAACGAGTTTACAATTCACGTAACATAAGTTGGTTATCCTAATATACAATAAAATACATGAAACTTTTAAGTAATAGAAACAACTTTTAAAACTTCAACCAACCACATAATCAAACTAGAAAATCAAGATTCATATCATTCACCATTACATATAACATGTTATCAAAGTTTCAGGTGATTAGCATTACAAATTCCCAAACATTATTTGATTGACCTCTAGTTAATTCTCCTAAGTAATCTCTAGTCATTATCCTCAAAACAAAACATGATTTCAAAGAAATATACAAACTGAATACTTTCCACGTGTTGTCACCAGCTGGATAAAGATAATAGACAACTGTAACAATAAAAGAAGAATCTGCTCAAACTGCTTCGGCACCTGTTGTATAGAGTCTATATGCAATCTTCTCAATCTTCCTCGAGCATCTGAAAAATTAATTCAAGATTCATAAAAATCTTTCACCATTTATTTAAATTACAAATAACATGTTATCAAAGTTTTAGGTGATTATCATTACAAGTTCCCAAACATAAACAAAGACCAATTAGTTAATAAAGACATAGCGTTGTTTGAAAAATTGGACAAGACGGATAACTAGGCGCGTCCCCTTGTAAAGGATAAAATGCACAAATTGAAAATTAGAATCTAACTAGGTGGCCAATTCCGCTGAATCTCATTATCTCTTGAAAAAGAGTTAAAGTAATGTACTTGTTAAGTAGTCTTTGTTAATGGCTCAAATTAGACTATCAAGCCCAGTCAAACTATCATAAGATTTGTCATTTTACATTTTTTTTTCTGCATTAAGGTAGTAGCAATCATAGAGATCTAGTACATATAAACCAACAACCAATGCCAACGCTAATAATAACTATTTATAGAGATATGTAAAAAAAATCAATCACTAATAGAATCATTCAAATAAGTGCATGAGTGAAATAGTTATACAGATGGCATGAAACAACTTAGATAACATGTTACCGATCATGCGGTGTTTACAAATCCTATACAAAAAATTGTAGTGTCCAAAGTCTACTTAATTCTATGGTTCTAATTTTAGATCCAAAATAAATTGGTGACATGACATCCAAATGCTAAAAATTCTACTTAAGAAATAGGTCAAACAAAAGTGATATTGAAAGTGACATCTAAATGCTAACAAAATAAATAGACTTTAAGTTAAGGAAGTACGCACACAAGCATATCAAAAAATGTATAGTGTCTAGATGAACACAACTTGAAATTAATAACGACAGATTTGAAGATTATTAAAGTAACAAAAGACTGGTCTAGTTCAAACAAATAGTAGATCTAAGAAACAACATGTATTTCCTTCCCTTTGTTCTGACACTTCAATATTAGCCACATTGCTCCCATCTAACTTTCTTCTTCATATTCTAGTAACTTTTAAACTTTTTTTCCTTTCTTGCATGCTCAAGATCAAGCCTTTTTCGGGAATGTGTGAGTATTCTATAACGGAAAAGATTAAAAATCAAACAAGTCCCTAGAAAAAAACCAAGTTTTTACCCCTTTTTAGCTTCAATCTGTAGAGTAATTTCCAGTTCAATATTTGTGATTGAATCGTGTAATAGTAGAATTCATTTATATATTAAAGTAACAATACATAAGTTTCTCATCTTTATTGTTAACATAATAATTAAGTCTGATTAATAATAATATTTTTGTACAATTGAGCATTAAATCTTAAGAGTTTTGTTTAAGTTAAGTTTGTTAACAAAAAAGGATATTTATAAACTACTCATAAGGTTTGATCCATAAAAATTGTACCATGTGTAATATAAATTTGGTGGGGTTTTAAGTCATTGAATATGAACAGATTGTCATGAAATGTGATAATGATATCATCATTAAGTATTACAATATAGTTCAATTATTTACAATTTTCCAAGTGTGTCTATGACTATGAGCAATCAAATCTACACATATATGCTATAAAATTAAACAATTACATTGTTATAAACTCTTGTAACGATTAACAATCTCACTTAAATAGTACCCTCAAGTAGCCAAAGCAAATCAAATTATAGGAAACAGTTGTTACTACATTTAAAATGACGAAGAATTCTAAAATAACATTTAATTTGTTGTAACTTCGAGACTCTAAAAAGATAATTAAAAATGATTGAATGAAGTACTTTTTATATATGTTATATTTCAAAAGCAACAACTACATAAAAACTAGTATATATATAAGACCAAATATTTCCCCTCCATATATTTATACGACCATTATTGCAATCAACCTCTCTACCATACATAAAATTGCATGTTAGAGTAAATCGATAAAACAAAATAAAGAAAATAAAATAAAATGCAAAGGTTTAGCAAGTCACGTTTGTAAATTAAGAAATGAGATTGTAAAGTCCAGTTTAACCCTATTGCAATATAAGAACTTTATTTTTTTTTAATCTCATTTTATTCTATTCTACACTCATCATATTAGAATAATTATATATTTTAACAATATTTTTAGAATTAATAAATCCCACAGAAACCTTGATGGAATCAAAATAAATAAATTATGTAATTTAATACAAGTATAATGCTAGAAAAATTTGTGGATGCATCAGGTAGTCGTCAATGGCAAACAAAGATTCCACAACCTTTATTCTTTCGTCGTAATAACTTTTGTGAATATGAAAATAAAAGCTTACAAAAGTACAAAAATATTTCTTATCCTTTGAAAATCCTGGATAAATGGAGAAAATGAAAATGCTTTGATATGAAAATGGCAAACGAACTTTTTTTCAAACAAAATTTTGAGACAAATAAGTTGCTTATTTAAATAGAACACCAATTCAGTTCACAATCGAGAACGATACATGTTTCAAAAACTCTCAGCACATAGATGGACAACAAAACAAGCTCAAGCCATTATAAATCATAATATTGCCAATTTAAGAAATTGCACCAACAAACTAATAAGTCACCTGGTATTGAAAAATAAGATCATCATCATTATTAGCACACAACAGCAACACAAATATGTTTCCATGCATGGCATGCATGCGCATGAACCAGAAACAAACAGACATGGCACTTGGACAAAGTGACAAAACAAAAGAACCGTTGCAAGGCTCCAGCCAGCTGTGGATTGGCATTTTGTATGAACCAATGTTGTTTGCACAGGTATAGCTATTCTAGATTGTTCTCATGTGTATAAATAGGAAGTTTAAGATCAACAGCCGTAAGCCTAAGAAGTCTGTAACCCTAATTTGATATCAATGGAAAATATGGTTGTTGCTTTCAAGATTTTAGCTTTTGTTCATAACAAAAATGGAATGCAGCTTCTCTTTCATGGTGTCAGAGCAGGCTAAGAACCTGTCTTTGTCATGCTGTAAAACCATTTATTGCTTCCTCACAACTTTTCATTTATTACGTTTGTAATTTTTCTCTTTTTGAACAAACATGGCTCAAACTTTTATTGCACCTAATTCCAACCTTTCTGATCCAGTCATCCAACTACAAAGCCAGCTGATAAGCATTAAACTTAATGATAATAATTATCTTAAGTTTTCTCGAAGGAACACAAAAAGGCCCAGACCAGTTCATAACAAGTGAATCAGGAGATATCAACAGCATAAATCCAGCCTACTCTAACTGGATTCGTAAAGATCAATTGCTGGCCTCTTGGCTATTATCCTCACTTACTGAAAGTGTGTTGGTCACAACCGTTGGACTCAACACATCAAATGAAATATGGGAAGCTTTACAGATTAGCTTTGCCAATGAAAATAATGCCAAGGTCATGCAGTACAAGATGCAGCTACAGGCAATGAAGAAAGGATCTTTAGCAATGAGCGATTACATAAACAAGATCATCTTGCTGTGATATGATTGCAGCCACAGGAGAGCAAAACCAAATCTTGCATCTACTATCTGACCTGAGATCCAAATACAACTCTGTTGTAGTTTTTATTACTTCACGAACCACGCCCTGTAGCCTTAGAGAGGCTCATTCCATCCTTCTGAGTTTTGAAAATAGGCTGGAGACCACTGAGATATCTGGTCAAGAATCATCTTTTTCTGAAAATATGCTGACTCAAGGAAACAGTTCAAGGAGCACATTCACCTCAAGAGGAAGAGGAAACATAAGAGGAGGAGCTAATAGAGGTGCTGACAGAGGAAGATTTGGAACTTACAGAGGTAGAGGGGGCAGTCTTGGATACAGAGGGGACAAGCCAAGATATCAAATATGCCATTTCACCAATCACACTGCAGATAAATACTATTACAGAACGGACATGAACTTTTCCCCTACCAATCCCACCAGCAGAGCATATCCCAAGTCTTCAAGCAATCCTTACCAATCTGATGCCTCCATCAACTTGGCTAACATAGGCTCTCAAGATTCAATCTCAGAGAGCAGTTGGTATCCTGATTCAGAGGCTACCAACCATGTCATATATGACATGAATAACCTCAACCTAGCTGTTGAATATCAAGGGAATGAGATAGTTCAAATGGCAAATGGTTCAGGTATGGCAATTGCTCATATTGGTAATTTTATAGTTATTGGCCAGTCCTCTTCCCACTCTTTTCAGCTCTGAAATCTGTTACATATACCACATGTTAAGAAGAATCTCATTAGTGTTTCAAAGTTTGCTAAGGATAATCATGTTTTTTTTTTAATTTCACCATGAATCTTGTGTTGTGAAGGTACTCTCAACAGGGGAACCACTTCTCAAAGGAGTGCTTAAAGGGGGTATCTATCACTTCAATCTACTTAATGCTCAAGATCAAACATCATCTACTCAACTACCTTAAAATCCTGCAGTTTTTTCTGTGTCTACTTCTAATAAAGCATTAGATTTGAGAACCTGGCACTTTAGGCTAAGTCATCCTGCCATGGATGTTGTAAAAAAGGCTCTGAATAATTGTAATGTTCCATTTTCTGATAATAAAGACACATCTATATGTTCTGCTTGTATGGAGTCAAAATCTCATAAACTGCCTTTCTCAAGTTCCTTGACTGATCATTATAACACTTTTGAGCTCATTTATACTGACTTATGGGGACCATCTCCAATCAAATCATTTCATGGGTATACATACTATGCCAGTCTCATTAATCACAATACACGATACACTTGGCTCTATCTTCTTAAAGCAAAATCTGACACTCACAAGCCTTGATCCATTTTCACTCCCTCATTCAAAACCAGTTTCACAAATCCATTAAAATTGTTCAAAGTGATGGGGTGGAGAATTCAAAGCACTCACTTCTTACTTCCTCAAAAATGGAATAATACACATGCTATCTTGTCCCTACACACCTCAGCAGAATGGTCTTGTAGAGAGGAAACATAGGCACGTAGTTGAGGTTGGTCTATCAATGTTAGCCCATTCCCATGTCCCATCCAAGTATTGGGATGATGCTTTCACTACAGTTGTTTATCTTATAAATAGAACACCCTTGAGGATCCTCAAACACAAAACACCATTCCAATTATTGTTCAGCCACAAACCAGATTACTCCAGCCTTAGAGTTTTTGGATGTCTATGTTACCCTTACCTCAGGCCTTACAACAAGCACAAACTCCAATTTAGAAGCTCTAAAAGCACATTTCTAGGCTACAGCCCCTATCATAAAGGGTACAAAGTCTTACTTCCAGACAATAGGATCATTATCTCTAGACATGTAGTCTTTGATGAATCCACTTACCCTTTTATCAAGGCCACAGAGCAACCATCTCCACACATTCATGAACAGATACATCAAGCTCCACTCTTAACAATTCCTGTCTCTCAATCCAACAATCATACCACAATCTCATCCCCATCACACAGTCACTCTCCAGCCCACTCACCTCATCCATTTAACTCATCTTCTCAGAGCTCACACCATTCATCACTCACTTCAATATCATCTCATCAGTCCTCTAGCTCATATCATCAATCCTCTAGCTCATCTAGCACCCCAAGATCCAGTCCCACTAGCTCCTCCATCCCCATTGGCCAAATAACTATTGGTTTACCAATTGACAATAGCATTTTGCCTGTTTCAAATGCCACTGACACTGTTTTGCAGGAAGAAGATAGGGATAGAAAAATCCATCCAATGACAACAAAACTCAAAGCTGGAATTAGGAAGCAAAAAACATACATGTCACAGTTGGATCCTCTTGCTGAACCCAAATCACACAAGCAAGCCATGCAGTTCCCCCATTAGAAGAAAGCTATGTCAAGAGAATTCCAGGCCTTGGTAAACAATAACACATGGTCAGTAACCTCCCTCCCACCCAACAAGAAGTTAATCAGGTGCAAGTGGATTTTTAAAGCCAAAAAGGATGCACAAGGGTTAGTTACAAGACACAAAGCCAGGCTAATTGCAAGGGGGTACACACAAGAAGCCAGACTTGACTACACTGAAACATTTAGCCCTGTGATCAAGCCATCCTCCATCAGAGCCATTCTTTCAATTGCTGTCTCAAACTCCTGGTCAATAAGACAGATAGATATTGACAGTGCCTTTTTAAATGGTGATATAGACACGGAGATATACATGTAGCTCCCTCCTAGTTTTGAGAGTTATGTCCTCCTGGCATGGTTTGCAGATTGAGGAAGTCATTATATGGTTTAAAACAGTCAACAAGAGCATGGAACTACTCCACCTTGTCTTCAAAACATCACAAGCAGACCCCTACCTTTACTATAGAATCTCCAATGGCAGCATTATCCTGCTCATGGCATATGTTGATGATCGTTTGATAACTGGAAATAACCCTACTCAAGTGAATGCCCTCACCAATAAAATAAGCCAATCCTTCTCCTTGAAGTACCTTGGTAACCTCAGTTACTTTCGTAGAATAGAGTTCATCCCACATACACATGGATTATTCCTTTCTCATCAAATATACATTGAGGAATTGATAGCCAGAGCTGGGATGAAAGGTTGCAAAGGCCTTTCCACACCAATGGTGTCCAAACCACTTTTGTTCAAGTTTGATGGTCAACCTATGTCCAATCCTAAGCTCTACAGGCAGATAGTAGTTTCTTTGCAATATTCAACTGTCACAAGACCAGACATTTATTTCAGTGTGAATAAAGTAAGTCCATTCTTGCAGCCCCCCTCAGAGTTGCATTGGAAGGCTGTCAAAAGAATAATAAGATATCTCTCAGGCACCATAGATCATGGAATCAGTTTCTCACCAAGAAAATCTTTACACCTCACTGCATTTGCTGACTCAGATTGGGCATCCGATGTGGATAATAGAAAATTCACATCAGGCATATGTGTATTCCTTGGTAATAATCTGATAAGCTGGAGTTCCAAGAAACAGGGGAAGGTCTCAAGATCAAGTCCAGAGGTGGATATAGAAGCTTATCTAATGTTGCTTGTGATATAGTTTGGCTACAGGCTCTCCTCAAAGAAATACATCTCCATCAAACCCACATTCCTATAATCTGGTTGGATAATCAGGGTGCAATTGCTCTTGCATATAACCCCATTCGTCATCAGAGAAAAAAACATCTGGAGTTAGATTTCACTTAATCAGAGAACAAGTTAGAAACAAACTGATCAGAGTTCATCATGTCCCCTCCATCGATCAAGCTGTAGATATTTTGACAAAATCATTAAGTGGTCAGTTATTCGAGAGATTCAGAAATAAACTTTCAGTTGTTCCAAAATCCTCTCTCCAATTGAGGGGGCATATTAGCATTCTCTCCAATTGAGGGGGCATATTAGCATCCAACAACAACACAAATATGTTGCCATGCATAGCATGCATGCGCATGAACCACAAACAAACAAACATGGCAGTTGGACAAAGTGACAAAATAAAAGAACCATTGCAAGGCTCCAACCATCTGTGTATTGGCGTTTTGTATGAACCAATGTTGTTTGCACACGTATATCTATTCTATATTGTTCTCATGTGTATAAATAGGAAGTTTAAGATCAACAGCCATAAGCCTAAGAAGTCTGTAACCCTAATTTGATATCAATGGAAAATATGGTTATTGCTTTCAAGCTTTTAGCCTTTGTTCATAACAAAAATGGAATGCAGCTTCTCTTTCAGTCATAAACTAAAAAAATATGGAGATATAATTGAATAAAACAAACCCCAACATATTAACCCTCATACAATTATCAAAATTGATAGCTAACCGTTTAATTTCAAACACCCTTCATAATTTGATAAAATTAACTAACTAACATAATTGACAGTCAACGGGTCTAATTCTCTTTCACATTCTCACAACAACAAAACAATAATATCTAGTTTCAGATCACCATTATCTAAATTCAATTACCTACCAAAACACCATTAAGTCTCCTAGTGTCAAGTCTAGGGTTTTCTATAAAAATAATTAAATTCTCGTACCCATAATTTAGATGTCGGATGTGGTAGAGACAGTTATACGCTGAGAGTTGTTGTTTGTGCTGGTGGTGGATTAACATTGGAGACGAGGTGGGGTAGAGAATTGGAAATGCAATGTTGGTGGCGGCGGCGACGGGATAGAGAAATAAAAGAGGGATGGTGGCGACTGAGTGAGAATTGAGAGGAGATTAGTTAGGGTTGATGTTGGAGTGATGGTGGTGGGCAACTTTTGGCGGTGGTGGCAACGGAAGATGCACAACAGATTTTGATCGGAGGTGAGCGAGAGTTCGAAGTGATAGATAGCAGGTTTAGTTGCGAACACCCTTCATAAATCGATAAAATTAATTAAATACTTATTACTTTTTAAAAGTATCTTATATTAATATCCTATAGAAAGTATGTTTTACTGAAGTTATTTTATGATATACCTTCTAAACAATTGAATGTATCTGAAGTTATTACGAAAAGTAAATATTATAAAATATTTGTAAAATATACCTTATAAAAAAGTAACATATCAGAATAATTTCCAATATATCTTCCTAATATGACCAGTTTTCGATTTCTTAAAAGTATAATGCAAATTCATTATATAAATATAACTTTTAATTATTATAAAAATACCAACGAAAAGATATTGCAGGAGGTAGCCGAAACAATTATTTTAGAATATTGATTGTAAAATATGTTTTTTTGACTAGTGATGCTTCGGCTACACCCTAGGTTGCGCCGACACGGGAATTGAACTCGTGACATGACACACGAATACGCTTATAATACGTAAATTATAACGTAAAATAGGACACGACACGGCAAAATATCATATTTTAAAATGTCATGATAGGTAATTGAAATGAGTTATATTTTGATTTCCATCAAATTTTTAGTTGTCTAAATATAGTATGACTATATTGTCAAGTATTTAGTTGTTTTACATCATTAAGTCGTGTGGAATAAGACTTTGCTCACACAATATATATTTACTATTTTTACTATGCACTTGCGGTAAGGACTAAGATAGAATAAGCCATGAGCACATGCCTATCTTGCACTATAAAAATAATATTTATAAATACAAATTAATATCAACTAATTGGATCTTAGACTTTGAACACTCAGTAAACTAAAATGCACACCGCACACATAAATGATACTATTGAAGTATATTCTTCTCTTTTATTTATTTTTATTTAGTTATAGTTTTTTATTTGTTAAAATTAGATTTAAGTAAAACATAGGATCAAAAGTAATTGAATTTTAGTTAATGAAATGACAAAATCTGAAATTTGACATTTTTTATGTCGAAGGGTAGTTTGTCAATTATCTCCTTTTTTAATATTTATTGTCTTTTAGACGCTATTTAAAGATTTTAATTAGAAAGGGGTATTTGATAAAATTAATATGTAAAAATTAGTACTGCAAATTCCTAAAAAATGGACTTGGCATCTAGATTAATTATTTTCCATTTTACAGCATTGACCAGTCCACACAAACTTTAGGCAGATTGGGAGAATGATCCCCATTAATTGTGTATTTATTAGGGTTAACTGCAGTTTCTTCAAACGATAACGTTTGTAATTTGTCCACACAACTTTGAAAACACATTTTTTACCCTTAAATTATTGGGAACTTCACGATACCATTTCTCACGTCTCACATGTAGTGGGTTTAAAAGGAATCATTAAATTAAATTTAGAATTTGTTTTCTTAATTATGTCGTTTTAAATGTATTCTACTATTTTTTCCCATTCAAACCTTATGTAAATTCTAATATAATCTTTTTTATCTCAATTTAACACAAATGATTAATTTTTTTGTGATTTCTAATTATATTTAAAGGATTGTGAGAGATTTACTTAAAGATTAGTGTAGATATCTTATTCTTAATTATTTAGTTTGATACTAGTGTGAAAGCCCGCGAAAATCGCGGGCAAATATAAAAATTATTAAAAAAAAATTATCAAAAAAATAATTAAGAATGTGAATTATTATATAAAAAATAAAAAAAATATTGTTCACTTTAAATTTTGAATTTTTTTTTACGCTACATTAGTTGTTTTGTTTATAATGATATCAATTTCATCGCAACAAAGAATTCTCAACCCTTTATACTCTTAAATATCAATATTGTAAAATAAAGATGACTTGTGCATTATACGCGATTTTAATGACACTTTTGAAAGATTTGTGATAGTTATGAAAATAAAATAAAAAATCTTAAAGTATGATTGTATTTTAAACTTATGGTGTCTCGTTTCAATATAAATATCGTTCAAGTTCTGGTATATTTCTATTTACGTTACATCATTTTCACAATAAATAATGTTCGAGTGCATTTATACGTGCAGTCAACGTGATTAGTTGTTAAATATAGCAAATTACCCTTAATATGACGTTCAAACCTGAACAAAATTGAAATTGTGAAAATATTAAGGACCCCTTTAGGGATATCAAATATATATTTTATAAGGTTGTCATATTCACTCAAGAGATGGGAAATATAATTAAGAATATATATATGCAGATTAACCCTATGAGGATTATAACTTTTTGGTTTTATGAATACAACATATTTATTTGATGAAAAATCTAGGTAATTAATATTACAGTACCAAGTCTCATACTGAAAAATCACATGAACTTTCAAATTTGTAAAAAAAATTCACATTATCTAATAATAAAATTATAGGTAACTACTCGTCATCTTTACTCGAACAGTAAGATGTCATTGTAAATTTCGAATAGCAACTTAAAACACAAATAAACATTCCACATTTCATCTTGTGTCATACATAAATTCACATAATATAACCCTACAACTACATACTCACTATTTACAACAGCAAAATAATAGTAACATAAACATTTTTTACTCTTTCTTTTGCATGCCCAAGTTTGCTGGACATATAGTGGCAAATCTTGAACACTTTCATTTCCAGCACTCATCTCGTGGAGTGTAACGGGCTTCTCGTCACCCAACCAAGACTTCAAGACAAGACTTAATTTGGGCCTTAACCCAATCAGCATCATACCTGAACTTCTCCTCACCTAGTAATGATTGGTCTTCCCACAATTCATATCTGCACCAACAAAAAAGGCAAATAGCACTTGTGCAGGATTTTTTTTCCTTTTAAAGATTTTTTGCTTTCAAAATGTGATGTTGGAATAAAATCAAGCTAAATATTTCAACCTCACCTCAATAGTAACTGGTTGTCAGCCTGAGGTTGCAAACAACAACTATTTCCAAAATACTTTACCAGATCAATCAGAGTCTACATGAGAATCAACCGGGAAAAAAATAAAATAAAATAATATAAATATGTAAATATAGTTCTCGAGAAAAAAACTGAATTACACTAAACTTGACAAGTTAGTAAAACACATCAAAGCATGCGAAAGAATGAGTAATTGCATGCAAAATATTATACTCTTAAGACCTTTTATTATTATATTACAGTTTATGATTGAAGAAGTTATATGTTTTTCCCTTTTTAATTGCTTGTTATTTTACCTATAAAGTAAAGCCTGATTTTGCTGCATGCTATATAACCTTTGGAGATAACTTGTGATTTGGATTCAAAGAAAAGTTACCAATGAACTCCTGAGGGGAAAAATTACCAGCAACTAACATGTCCAACCAAACCCGGAAAAAAAAAATGCCAAGATCTAACCACAAGCTGTTTTCATCTAATAAAACAAACAAAATCAATTTTTCGAATCTAGTCATGCACAAAAAAATCAAAAATAAACAAATAAATCAGGCGTCTGGACATTATTGATAGAAAAACATCACTTAGTAAAAATAGATATAAAAATTGAATAATCATCAAAAAAATTATCCCATAAAATAAATCATCAAACTCTCCATCCGGATTCCTACATAATTACAATCCAAATATCTAGATGCATGAAATAATGATCCATACACAATCATCGATAGCCAATGCAAATTATCAGCTTCTCCGATATAGTTCAATTAGTAGATCAACAATAATCAAAATTGTGGAAAGCCCACGTAATAGAATCACAAGAATATATTCATGATTATACATATGGTGAAGATCCCAGGAAAAAAAGTAAAAAATAAATTAAAAGATCTAGTAAAAACAAATCCAGTATTCAAGTACATATCCACTATTATGAATGAGAATTACAAATCTAACACAAACAAATTACGACAGTAGCATGCAGCTATGCAATCCACAGTAAGGTATATCAGATGAAGAATAGTCGATACATTATTATTATTATTATTATTATTATTATTTATTATTATTATTATTATCCCGTTAAGTTCTATATAAATTAACTAATTTCAGATGTTCAATACATTTTTAAGTTTCTAAAAAACATGAGCTGATTGTCCCAAYTCCTTTAGCTACCCACTCACATCCACTTGTCCATGAGAGGATTGTTGCAATGACACGAAGTTAAATAAAAAAAGAGAGAAGTTGATTTTCACGAATCACCAAAAGAAATTAGGGTTAGCCCTTAACCCTGTTTTCAACTTAACAATCGGCAAATCCACCTTGGCTGCATTCTTAATAGAAACTGAGACAATCTTATCAAGAAATGTCAAGAGGAGAAACTATTGCAATATAAAAAGGCATAGTTAACTCGAGAATATTACCTTGTATGTGAAGACCATTAACAATCTGGTTCCCACAGTTTCGAGCATCACAGCACGACAACTATACCGCTTCTGGAAAAACACATCTGTGGGAAATCTAAGAAGTTTCACTGTCCGATATGCAACTTTGTCGATAAATGTCTTTGGTAACTGGCGCTTGCCAAGATCAATTGATAAGTCTGCCCGGTATGTTTCCCATGGCATGAAATAGTTCCACGGCCATTCTGTGCCGTCCTCTCTGATAATTTTGGGCTCCGAAATCCCCCAACAGCTCAAAACCACAACGTCACCTTTCTCCATCTTTTCGCTGCCATGCTGCTGCTTTTGCCATCCTTTTCTGCCACCGTCGAGGTTGGAGACTGCTCCGCCACCGTGCTCATCTCCCGCCTCCAGCCGATTAACGCCATCCTTAACCCATGCGCCTGCATTCCGGCCTCCGCAACCATCATATCAAACAGTGACACCACAAGTATCCCTGCCACCGCGAATGATGACACGTAGCGGCCGCAGTTACCGCCAGAAGTTTCGCGCTTCATCACTGTTGGAAAAAAAAGTCAATTTAAAAAAATAAAGAAAAGGAAATCATATCCATTCCTATAACTTTCAAGCATACAGAATAATAAACTGTGAACATTCAATTTAATTCAAACACATACTACTCCACCAACAAACCCAAACACATCAAATCAATAATAATAAAACAAATACCCATAGCAGATAAACTCAAATAGAAAAAGTAAATCCGATAGACAATATATCTAGAAAACAAATGGGGTTTGATATATAATGTCATTTAATTCTAGACAGATGAATTATGATACTTGACACTCTACTTCTTCTAAGCCCAAAAATATTCTAATTAGACGCACTTTCTACAATTTAGATGGCAAAGGCAAGACTGAATTATCCATATTTGTTAATGATAAGAGTGATGATAGACTGAATTATCCATATTTATTATTGGTAAGAGTGATGTTATATCTAGCGATTTGGAGAAATTTGTATTTTTGATTAATATATTGATCAATTTTTTAAATACACGTGATATTTAAATTATGTATGTTTTGATTAATTTTCTAAAAAAAAAAATTCAAAAATGGACATGATTTGATAATAGCCAATGTTAGAACGCTTTTTATGAAAAATGAAGACTATTGACCAAAAATAATTTTTTTCCTGAGCGGATCAATAGATTTTTGTATAAGATAAGTGATCTAATAACAATTATAATTTTACTGTTATAAACAAGTTAAATAATTAATAAGTAGGAAAATCTTATTTTCTATCCATGTTGAACCATATATTTATTTAAAAATGGTATGATATGTATTTTAATATTATAATATTTATATATAAATCTGAAATATAAATGAGAAGTAAAATTGACCATTTTATTTGTTTCGAATGACAATTATACATATTTAACAATTTATTAAATGTTTATTTAATAAATAAACAAAAAAAGCATAAAGCAAATAAGTATTATAAAATTATAAAATTGAATAATTTATGAAGTCGGTTAAATAAGAATATGTTTTTTAATTCCAAATAATTATTCAATATATCCTAAAATGAAAAAAAAAATTCCTAAAACATAGAATATATTTTTTAAAATAATAGAAGATGTTTTAAAATTAGATAAAAATATATATAATAAAATATAATGAAGTTGGTAGGGAATTATGTAAGTGTATCATTTACTCTTAAATCAATAAGATTTTATATAAATATATCATTTAATGAAATATGTAAGAATCATGAAATTGAGGATATTAACAATGCATGGTATTCATATAATTCAAGATTGATAATACAATCGAATAGATTTTAAAATCCATGCAATTCCCAATAATTATTTAATCATGAAATTAAAAAAAATAATATTAAAACTGTTATATTAGACAATTTATAATTTATTTTTTTTATTATCTCATACAGTTTAAATTTGATTCAGTTTTTACATCAAATAAGTATAAACATAATTATATTTTAACTAACTTGTAATTTACTGTTGATAATTATTTATTTTATTATCAAACTTATTAAATAATTATTTATAATTTCTATATTTATGAGGCTATTTTTAATATATATATATATATAGTAAATTGAACGTAATTATTTTTAAATTATTATATATTGAGTTTACGATGAATACTGTTAATAATGAGAAATAAACTACTCATATTCATATACTTAAATAATGCTGATTATAAGTATATTTTTAACAATTGATATATTATAAAGTTATTCTAGAATAATATTTTTCATAGTTGACTTTAACATGACTTCAATAAAGATTATGTTACATTCAAATTTAATTCAATGTACATTAACAAAATTATTGTCTAATAATTTTATTCTTCGTTTATCCATATTTTTATTTTTGGTGTAACCATGTTCGCTTCTCGAAATTTACAATGATAAGAGCAATTTGTATTATATTTGTACAAATTGATGAACATTAATTTATCAAAACTTTTTAATATTTTGTTAAATTATTGCATAAGGCGACTCATGTAATTTTTAAGAATCTCAAAATAACCAATTAAAATCAAAGATTATTTAAATAAATAAAATTATGATTATATTACGCTTAAAAACACTTATAAAATTTTTAGTCAATTCAATGCTCACTTACATAAGGGGTGAGCACGGTCCGGTTCAGTTCGGGGACTTGGAAATCTTCAAAATCGTACCATTATTTTTTTGGTACGGTTCGGTTCGGAAAAAAGTCAAAGTCAACGGTTCTTTTCGGTTCTGGTACGATTCAATTCGGTTTTCGGATAAATTTACGTTTTACGCTCAAAATATAACCGTAAATTAAAATTACTAGATTATGGTGAATTTTAACTTTTACTTGTTAGTTGATAATTAATTAAGATACAAGATTAATAAAAATAGTATTTTACTTATTAACTATCGAATATAATGAGATTTATAGCTAATTTAATACAATTATAAATCGGTTCTATTATCGGTTCTCGGTTCGGTACAAAGATTTTAATGGGACTTAAAAATCTCCACATCCGTCCCGTAAAAGAAATTCGGGACGGTTCGATTCGGAGATTGGTCAATGGTCAACGAAGATTTTTCGGTTCCGGTACGGTTCGATTCGAAATTCGGTACAGTTTTGGTATTTTCTAGTCCCGTGCTCAGCCCTAATGCTTAAACTGTCTAGCCTAGCGTGATATTTGGTCGATACCTTTTAACTTATTTATTTGGACAAAAACGTCTTAACCTAGATCGTTAATAATGAGAAGTAAATACTTTATATATTATAAATAAAATCTAAATAAACATATTATTTTTAATATTTGATAATAAAATAAAATAATACTTGCTAGTAATAAACATAGATTATTAGCGAGAGATAGTTATCCATTTCGAAATAAAATAAATATTGAAGTATCATAATGTATTATACTATTTAATTAAGTTAAAAATATAAGAATATAAGTTTATAAGTTCAAATTATGTGTTCTTTTTCAATAATATATATATTTAAAAAAATAAAAATAAAGACAGAAAAAAGAAGGGGAGTTCAATTAAGAAAATTTATTTTTGAGTATCTTTAAATATTGTAATTGTTATCTTTAATTGTGTCTCCCATAAATAAAAAATCTATTAAATTCCCCTACATAGTAATCACTAATAAAAATAAATGAATATAAATTAGGAAAATATTTTCAACTTACCTAAAACTCCTTCATTAGACATGTAAAATTCTAAAATATTATAAAATTATATTTTTACCCCTGCCGTATTTGTAACAAGAATTGAATTTAATTATTTAATTAATCAGCAGCATCGGCCCACCATTTTCCTTTATATATATCTCTCCCTCAATTTCTCCTGCATTTCTGCCTCTCTCACTCTTCAGAGAACCCAGACTTTTAAACAAACCCAAACAGAACACACCCTTTCTCTCTCTATATATATAATAACAAAAGAAAAGACAAAGTTATATATATACATATCTGCCTGCTCGAGTTTTGATACTTTTCTTGTGCCCTGAAAAGCCCCTTTTCCAACTAATTAAGATTTCTCTTTTCAGTCTTTTTCAGTCATACCCACAGTTTAAAGCCTAGCCATGCAACGCTAGCTTGACGGAGAAATTAATTTCCTTTTTATGCTGCTATTTATTTATTAGTAAATTCATTTTCAGTTTTTCATTCTCGCTGGTTGATCAGAGAGAGAGGGATGAAGAAGGAAGATCAAGCGAGGTCCCTATTGGGGATATCTTTGACTGATAGGCCCACGTGGCAACAGTTCTTGATTTGTTCATCTGGGTTCTTTTTCGGCTATCTCGTCAATGGAGTTTGTGAGGTATATGTGTGTATTTTCACCGTGTGTGCGCGTTTTTGTTCTTCCTTTCTTTTATTTTTTTATTTTGAATTTTTGGGCGAGATATACATGTGTAATGGTGGTTGGCTTTGGTTGGTTGAATTAATTTCTTAGCCTGCTCTGTTATTGGCCTTATGCCAATAGATTTTTATTTTTTTAATTTTAAAAAATCGGGTTGTTTTGAATAATCTAATTTTGTGGGAAGGTTTTAGGTCTTGAATTGTTCAGTGTTGGACTCCAATTTATTTCTTAATAAACCATTTTCTGGAAAGGGGTTGATAACCAAGGTTACTGTTTTTCCCAAAATACTTTTTCTTTGTAGTCGCAATGATTCATTTTCTATTTTTATTTCTCAGATCTAAATATATCTAAATACAATTCAGTCAATTGTGATAATAATGAAGTTTTTAAATTAACTAACATCGAATTCATTATTCTGTTCACAGGAATACGTATATAATCGCCTAAGTTTCAGGTATGCCCATGTTCTAAAGCACATTGAATTATAATATTCTGTAAAAAGTTCAAAAAAAAAGTAAAAATTATGATTTCCTTTTTTTTTTTAAAATGCAGCTATGGCTGGTATTTTACCTTTATTCAAGGCTTTGTATATTTGGTGCTGATATACTTACAAGGGTTCACCACCAAGCAAATGGTGAACCCTTGGAAAACGTACATCAAGCTCTCGGCCGTTCTTATGGGCTCTCACGGCTTAACTAAAGGCTCATTAGCTTACCTTAATTACCCTGCACAGATCATGTTCAAATCCACCAAGGTATATAATAATCTAACAATACATCGATCTTTTCTCGACATTTTTTGTGATTATTTTAAAATTGATTCGATGATTTGTTTGTTGGTGCACAGGTGTTACCGGTGATGGTGATGGGTGCATTTATACCCGGCCTGAGAAGAAAATATCCGGTGCATGAGTATATCTCGGCGGTGCTCTTAGTTACCGGCCTTATTCTTTTCACCTTAGCAGACGCAAACACGTCTCCGAATTTTAATATAATCGGTGTTGTGATGATTTCGGGTGCTCTTGTCATGGACGCTTTTCTAGGGAACTTGCAAGAAGCGATTTTTACCATGAGCCCCGAAACCACTCAGGTAAAAAAAAAAATTATTATTTTTTTACATGGTGACCGTGATGAAAAAAACAATGAATTGTTAGTTATTTCCATGAAGCCCGATTTTTATTTTGCTCGATTTAGATGGAGATGCTGTTTTGCTCGACGGTGGTCGGTTTGCCTTTCCTATTGGGACCAATGCTATTGACAGGGGAGTTGTTCAGGGCATGGAGTTCATGTTCTCAGGTAATTTATTTTATTTTTCTTTGGTCAACTTGTCGAAGCGTGGAAAATTGAGAATTAGGTGACTTGATAAAGAGTTAGGCACTAATATTAAATTTCTTCGGTCAACTGGTGGAAGCGTAGAAACTTGAGAAAATGTGTGATTTGATAAAGAATTGGTTAATGTAAGTTGTAAGCAAGGTACAACTTGGATCTGCCTTTTGTATATTGTTTTGGGCTAATTACAAAAACTACCCCTGAGGTTTAGCCTAATTAAAAAAAAAAAAAAAAAAAAAATCTTTTTAAAACTCCTCAGGGGTAGTTTTTGTAGTCATCCCTGTCTTCTATGAATTGTTTGATTGTTGACTTTTGAACCTCATATTGGCTGTTTTCATCAATAATGACTATATATACATATATTATAGTAAGTATGAACATGTGAAACTGTGAGTATGAAGCAACATAGCAAGAAACAGCTAGACTTTCCATTTTTCCAGGACCACCAGCTGCATCAAGATTTATATGCTTCTTGTTATTTGTTAATTGTTACCAGCTGTCATATAATTATTTTACTATGGATATTGCAAATTGATTTTAGATGAAATTTTAATGTACACATGCCTCTAAAATGAATTCTTGGTAAATTTATATTCATTTTCTCGTTTTTTTCGCAGCATCCTTATGTATACGGCGTGCTGGTATTTGAAGCAATGGCTACATTTATCGGTCAAGTCTCTGTTTTGTCACTCATTGCTCTTTTTGGGGCTGCCACCACTGCTATGGTATCTTCATTTCTACTTTTACATTTATTTCCCCCCCATAATATAATTTTTTGTTAATTTTCATGCATTTATGCTTTCAAATTACTCATATCACAGGTAACAACAGCTAGAAAGGCTGTTACTTTGTTGCTGTCGTTTTTAATCTTTACCAAGCCGCTCACCGAACAACACGGTTCGGGATTACTCCTCATAGGTATGGGGATTGTGCTGAAGATCATTCTTGATAGTAAACCTTCTAATCGAGCTGTTGTACCGGGTCCCACCGGCGCGGAGCGAAAATCTCACGCGAAAGAAGCTAACAGGCAAAAGAAGGGAAATGGAGATGATGAAGAGGATGAGGAGAAAATGGCACTCGTGTAATAAATTCTTGAAAATGAATGAATTAGTTAGGGGATAAGTTTATTTGTAGTTTTCTTGATTCACTTGAATTCATGTTGGACATGGCCACCCAGGGAATTAATTAGTAGTGATGTGAATTTTGATTCAGAGGAAATATTACTTGTGTAACTGGATTGGAATTTGGAATGGACAAATACTGTGTTCCATCATGGATATGGCTCATACAGTATAACTGTATAAGTAACTAGTGTTTTTTTTTTTCAGGTATCACTTTTTTTTTATTGAGTTATTCTGTTTGGGCTCATTCGACCAAATTTTTATTGAGTCAAAAGTTATAGCCCTAACTTTAAAGTGTTGATTTTCATGATAGCTCGCCGTGCTGATAAGTTTACGGAATTTTTTCGACATGTATACATTGTCTATTGATGACTCTTAAATTTCTCATTTTAATAGATTAGCATTCACTGAAAATATAAAAATTATTATTTAACTCGTCAAAATAATTACTATTTAAGTAGACAAGTGCAAGTTCAAATTCCAAATTTAATTTAGCATATTTCCCAATTGATTGAATAAACTATTTAAGTTCGATACTAATAGTTTCTTTAAATGAATCTTCATAAAGCAAAAAAATAATAAAGGTAAATTTTGACGTGGGATGCCAATGAGGGTCCTAACAAGCTTGAAATTAGACGTGCACAAACGGTTATAACCGGCCGGTTAATTAACCGCCGGTTAATAACCGGTCGGTTAATTAACCGGTTTAGGTCTAACCGTAACCTAACCGGTTGAGAACCGGTTAAGGTTACGGTTAAATCGGTTAACCGACCGGGCGGTTAACTGGTTAACCGTGGTTAACCGACGGTTTTCAACGGTTAATCTGCAGGTCAGTCGATTTTCAACGGCTAATCTGCAGGCCAGTCGATCGACTGACTTTCCTGTCGATCGACAGACTTTCCAGTCGATCGACTTCCTTTCCTGTCGATCGACTGCCGGTCGATCGACTAAAGAGCAGTCGATCGACTAG